>JAAGAY010001863.1:46062-73681 GCA_011801015.1 Ardeotis arabs
CACTGGAACAGGTTGCCCAGAGAGGTGGTGGATGCCCCATCCCAGGAAACATTCAAGGCCAGGTTGGATGGGGCTCTGAGCAACCTGATCTAGTGGGGGATGTCCCTGCTCCTTGCAGGGGGGTTGGACTAGATGACTTTTGAAGGTCCCTTCCAACTCTAACCATTCTATGATTCTATGATTCTATGATTGGCTGAATATCGGAGTTCTTCACTTCCCATGAGAGACCTAATTAGACTGATGGCCATGAGGGACTTGCAAAAGGGTGAGAGGAAGGGAAGAAGCAAAATGAAGTGTGGATTGAAAGACGAAAGCCACCTTCTGGATACTATCCTCCGGAGTTTGGCTAGTGACCTATGAAAGAAGGAGAGAACTTGGACACTTTCAGAATAAGATCCCTTTTAAACACTCTTTTCTGCCCTCAGAGGTTATCCAGGAGGATTAACAGACTGAGCTGTCTATTAGAGATGAGATTCTGATGAAAGCTTACCCTGATTATCAGTTATACTGTAGAATTGCTGCTCTGGAACTACTTGGGAAATTGCTTCATACCGTTATTTGATGAAAGAATCTTCCTTCGTTTCCTATCACCTGCATGTTTAGATCAATATTTAGCTTCTAATTCAATGTACTTCTCTGTTTCAGAGTAAAGTATTCTGATGCTTCTTCCATTTTAGTTTTACAACATCCGAGGTGTTCCTATCTGTTAAGACAAATTAGACCAATTAGTCCTCCAGTGTCCCTGCACATGCCTGTTTTCACATTTTGCCCCGCAGAAGTGACAGCAGTGATTACAACATTTTAATCACAGTTGAGCATTGCCAGTGGTTCTGATCTTTTCTTACCAGAAACTCTAGCACATCACGGTTACAGTTCCCTAACATTTACAGAGTGCTCATTTTTTTCCAGCAAGTGATCGCAAAGAAATCTCCCATAGCCTCTCTCTTGTTATTTCTTTCTTTAATGATGTGCATTGCAGTCTTCATTCTCCATTATCTAGTATTAATTTCTCCTTTTTTTCAGCATATCTGGTATAAACTGACATGGTACTGGTTGTCATGCTGATGGTACAATTCAAGCCACTACACTGGGAACTAGACCTGGATTTTGAAGGGTGCTCTGTGAGCTTGACCTGGAAAACCTAAAATTTTATCTGTCTGTAAGGGGACTTCTTCAAGAGGCCAAACTCTACTCCGTATTGATTACCATAGTTTCTTGACACACACAAAAAAATTAATCCTGAATGAGAACAAACATTAGTACTGTTGTGAAGAATATGATGGTAAGATCAATATTTGAAAATCTCACATGGGAAATATTTTGAGAGGGAGCATAGAATTTTTGGCAGAAAATGTGAAACATAGCAATGAAGTTTAAGGTCTTTAGTATCTCAGAAAAATTTGGTTTGTGCTTGAGAATATGCAGTCAAGTCCAGGAAGAAATATTTTTGGAATTTAAAGAGAAATCATGGAACGTACGGATTTCTCTGCTCTTTGAATAGAGGTGCCAACTCATTTGAATGCATACGCTTCTGCCCATATTTTTATCACTTATTTACATGCATAGGCACACACTTGCAGCTATGCATCTGTGTTTAAAAATGCACACAAGAGCCATGTATGACTCCAAGCTTGTTTTTGTTAATATATATATATCAGGCCAACCAGACAAATAGCAATAATATTTCTCCCGCTTGCTCATTCTTGGATGTCTCATTTACATATTTATGCAGCTCCTATTTTCTTTTAAAAATAAAGCCTTATGAAATTATCTGCCTAGACTTTCACAAGGACACAAATCACCGAGCTTCTGAATTTTTTATTAATTCTATCCGCTTCATTTTTGCAATTCTGGACTTTCCTGAATGTGAGGCTATGCCATCATTCATTTGCCTTCAGCAACGGCACAATGGCTCCAGAATGATCTCTTAATTATGGTCAACATTTGTGTCAAAACTGTCCATAACAAAACAAAAATTGCTTGAATATTGGTTGTTTTATATTTATCTCATAGAGCTGACCTACTGTACTATCGTACTGAGTTACCTAACAGAAACAGGAACAAAATTGTGCACTGTTTTTATTTGATTATTGATTTTCTTTAGAACAACAAGTATATTGCAAAGCTGCTAGAAGAAGAAGAAATGGAACTGATCAAAACCGGCTGTAACTTAAAACCCATGAGTACACTGACAGGATTCATTACACAGTCGCATAGCCATGTAGCTGTGACCTGTGTGCTCTTTCTATCTGCTTTGTACTCGATTATGCTGTGCTTTATATAGACCGAAAGACCTACGAGGAAAGACTTATGTCCTGGATTGTGGAGCAGCCTTTGTTGTATGCCTCCGACAGCAAAACACATGCTTGTACCCATGTCAGATTATACCAAGAGGTGTAAATCCAGCTCAGCTATCAAAGGAAGGATGAACCCAAAATAGAAAATAAATTAGTGGCCTAGCATAAATCTTCCCACTTCAGCACTAGCGCTGGATATAAATTTTCTGATGGAGAAAAAAGCTTTTCTGGAAGAGCCTGGCGCTTGAGCATGTAGTATTTAACCTGAAATGTCTTGGGGTTTTCTGATTTTTCGAAGAATACACAGATGATTGTTGCCCCGTGACCAGGGAACCAAGGATGGGATTTACTCCTGCCTCTATAGCCCTCCCTGATGGAGGATTATAGAGACAGATTATAAAGACAGAGCCAGGCTAACTTGGAGTGAAAGGACCTCGTGCTGCACAGTGAAAGGACAAGGGGCAGCAGTCAGCAGTTGTACCAAGGAGAATTCTGATTGCATGTAAAGATTATTTTTTTTTCCTTCCCAGTGAGTGTATTGTCCAGAGAGGCAATGAGATCTCCAGCCGTGGATATTTCAAAACTCAACTGGACTAAGGACCTCAGCAGCCTGATCTAACTTTGAAGTTAGCCCTACTCTGAACAGGTATTGGAGCTCCAGAGTAGCTGAAATCATTCTGTGACTCGTCGACTTTAGACAGATGAAATACTGATATTTCCACTTGATCTAGTTAACAAAGACCTCCTTCAGAATCAGTAGAGAGAAACAGAGTGCTACTCATTTCATCCTAAACTAGGTCTGATGAGTTGCACCTAGAAGGGCCTCTTTCTTTCCATTGGCTACAAAAGGAATCTAGGCCACCTGGCTCAGCTGTGGGCACCAAGTGGCAGACAACTGCATTTAGACAGGAAGAACAGTGCCTGTTTTACCTCCTGAAAAGACGTTTTGACAATGGGAATCCAGAACTCAGACTGCGTGGCCTCAGTGGGAACTCAGTGGGACGTGGGAAACACAGAAGCCTTCAGCAGATGCTCAGTGAAACTTATATTATCACTTAAATATACTAAATATTCATTTTTGATATGTGTACCACGATAGATCCTGAAGGGCTCTGCAAAGGTCCTTTTCTTGAACAAATTAAACTAAAACTGATGTTTTAAAAATTCAGGTGAGCTGGTGCATCCTCTGAGGAGTTTCTAGTTTGGCTTCAGCTCATTCAAACATTCTAAAATTTTTTAGAACAGAGTTCTCCTGAAATGTTACTTTTTGGGAAACTCGCAGTGCCAAAGTGAGGGTGGAATACTGAAAACAGGTTTTTGAACCTATTGTATTCATATTCAAGTGAGATGATCGCTATGTTAGTCCTGCTACCAGGTCTGCAAGAAAGGGAAACTAAGAATAAGAAATATTTGCATTGCAGCCGATTTGTGAGTCTGACTGAGAACGTAATAGCTAATGTAGCAGAGTTGCTCTGATTTGTGCATGGTTGAAAAAAATCAGTATATTTAGAAAGATATTTCCAGTGTAGTGGAATACAAGGGTCGTCCCTTTACCTAACAGATAGCATGCTGAACGTGTGGCCTACATCTATTACCTCTGAAATGTCATCTAGAGGGGCTTTCTTACCAAGCTGGTTGTGATGGGTAAGGTTATTTTCTGCAGCCAAGGGACACTCTGCCAAGAGGAGGCAAAGTCCTTTCACTGCCTTTCCTCTGAACTCTGTTTTGACTCTGACGAACAGGGACTTGGCATTCACCAAGACAAGGGGAGTAACTGGCATTTCTTGTCAGCACCTGGGAGTAAAGCTATTAAGATCCTTTTTTTTTCTAGGAGGTAAGTCTCCCACAACTGTACACACAGTTTTAATTAAGATGTGATGTTTACTACCATCTTTCTGAGCCAGAACAGATGTTGCACTCCAGTAAAAGGCTCTTCCAAGACAACTGGAGAATTCAGCGACATATGGAAATTAATGGGATTTTTGTGGTCAAATTTATCTCAGCATCACTTGCCACAAGGAGGTCTTGATTCGTGAGTGCAGCCTTTGGGGCTATTCCACCACATCAGTCCAACGGCATCACTAAAAAATAATTATAAAACCACTTCTCTCAAGGTGCTTAGAAACGTCAGTGACTATAAATAACACCTCTGAGTAGTGAAAAAACATCTTTATGCTAATAAGTGAACTCTCTTTCTCCCAGGTGGAGGGAAGTTGACTTGCCCGAAGTGTTGGAACAAGCTGGTAGGAGCAGAGGGAATAGTTTCGACTGGTATTTGAGCATGGGTGGATGCCAAACTGTGCACTTCCCACCAGTGGATGGGCTGAGAGGCCGAGGGACCATGCTGTGCCAGACTCTGTATCCTTTGCTCCCTACATGGTTGGCCTGCACCAAAAAGCGTACGCCTCAGCTCAGCCTGGCAGCCTCTGTGTTGGTAGGACCAGGGCCAGCTGTGATCTAAAAGCTGGGAATGACATCCATGCGGCGCTGAGCTCCAGCTCCCCCATCCCACCTGCCAAGCAGGACTCGGGGTGCATCTGCCCCAGATATATGGATCGGGGTCTCCCAGAGCACTAGTAGCATCGGCACGTGCATAACATACCGTGCGCACCCATATCTCAGGAAACCTGCCAAAATCAGGGAGGATTTGGCCTCTTCTCTGTGTGGACTCCACGCTGAAGGAGAAAACATTTCATGGTATTAATAAGAACAGAGTTTGATCCAGTGGTTCTGAAGCAGACAAATGTCAAATGTGTAAAACCAAAGGAGCACTTGTTTTGAAGACAGATCTGCTGCAAAAATGAATTGGCTTTGCTTTCCAGATCCTCCTACGAGTCCCCAGAATAGTTGGTGTGGTTTGCAGTTACACTATCCTGTTTCTGAGCATGTTTTCCTCTCTTTTGTGCTGGCAAAAAAAAAAAAAAAATCCTTCTTTGCAACAAGAGAAATAAGAGGCTCCCTACAATTCATGTGGATAAAATCAAGAGGGGAGTATATGCAGGTACAACTGTTTTCACAGCTACATGCATCTCCGTCGCAGGATAAAGAGGGGTTTTGTAAATAGCCTGTGTTCCTGTATTGACATTTCCTCCGCGGGCAGCACTCTGGCTTTGTGCAGGCGCCTGGCACTCGCACACAGCTCGGCTCTGTTGTGGAAAGCCAGGCACGCGTGAGCTGATCACTGGAGACAAGCAGGGGAACCTCGGCAAAGACGAGTCAGTTGGGGACAGGGAACACTGTGCCTTTTGTGGAGCAGTGTTGAGAGGGGAGAGGCAGGCAAGAGCGATGCTTGCGCGGCATCCCTGGGGTCCCCCCCGCCTTGTTCCCCAAACTGGCGACAGCAAAAGGCCTGACAGAGCACGACGAAAACAGTGCAGCGGGAAAATGAAAGCCTTGGGTTCAAATATAATTCAACTGTGGAATACAAGTCCCGAGGAGGAAGGGGAGGGAGGGGGGGAAACATCACGCTGTTGCTGCTATGGAAACCAAATCCTCCCCATCACAGGGAGGAGATGTGCCAAAATCCTGGGCAGCCTGGCTGCTGCTCACATCACAAGCCAGGCACCCCCACTCCCCACCTCTCTGCTCTCTCCTAAGACCTTAACAGTTTCGAGATTTCAAGGCCTTGTGTACAGGAACGATGGATTACGAAGCTGCAATAGTGTTCAACCAACCTACCTGACAAAATATATCAAGGTCTTTCTCTGAAAAATACCAGAGGCCTTCTAGTTATTATTTGCCATTACAGGAATATGCAGATTGTTTTGCTTCTCCCTGAATCAGATTGAGGGAAAAAGGGGGTTTAGAGGGATCACCTCTGTTTCGTGTCTCCCTCCGGGGTTTTTGCACCACCAAGGTTGGATGAGAGATACTGGCTGGAGCATCCATTTTGGAGTGGGGCTCCTGGGCGTGAGTAAGGTAGCAGAGGAAAACATGCTTCCCACCCGTGTTATTTCTGCTGCCTCCGTGCCTGGGGAAATGAGAGCAGGGTTTTACTGGTGGAGATGAGGGGGAGCAAGGAGAAAGGGAAAGAAAAAGGGTGCTAAGGGCTGAGCAGGCCCCGCATTAACTTCTCTTGGCCTGTGCCTGTGCCAAACTGTGGGGTATGAAAAGCTCTCCAAGTCCCGCATAGAGAAATCTCTTGCTTTTTTTTTTTTTTTTTTTTTTTTAACAGCAGCTGTGCTCATTACAGTGTGTGTGTGTTCATGGCAGTTTTGTACTCATCAGTTTCCTTATACCAGAGCCAGAGGCGTGTTGCTCAGTGGGTTACTGCAGAGAGGAAAAGCTGGTAGCCATATATTTACTGCACCATCCATATACAAACCCTCTATTTCAGAGAAGCCTCTTAAACAGGCTAATCTGCAAGTATAAGTAAAGCAGAGCCCACAGCATAAAATGATCATAGCTGAGCTTGAGAGCCGTGCTCGGAGGGAGTCCTGGTACCTGCTGGGATGAGGACAGGAGTATTGGATGAATTCCTCAGCGGGGTGAAAGGACATTCCCTATATTAGGAGCCAAAAAGCCAGGTGCTGTACCAGTGGCATGAGATGTTACTGGAAACTGGGAAAACACATCAGGGAGATATGTCTGCCCTATTCTTTTACTATTCTCTTTGTATCCATAATTAGCTGGTGTTGGAAAGCCGGAGTACAGCTACTCTGCTAGCCTGATGTGGTTCCCTCTGTGAGGAATAGCCCCACTGAACTAAATCACACTAACCATGGGTATATTATTACAAATTACCAGCAAGAATTTACAGGATTTTGACTTCACTGAGGTTTACAGGGCTTCTACGTTGGTCTACCCCTTTGGATATCAGTGGAGATAATGCATTTATATTGTTATGAACACCAGTATCAACTCTGCTTGCTGCTACCAAAAGTTTCAGGAGGCACACTGGCAGGACTGCAGTACACGTTATAAGGCTGCAGCATATTTTAGCCATGGCTAAAAGAAAAAAAAAAGCATCTGAAGACAGAAAGAGAGACCTGGCCAAGTCCCAAGAGAGAGCCTGGAGCTGGGAGGAATTTCACTGCTCGAATGATCAGCATCTTCTGCAAAGAAGGCAGGAGGAAGAATGTGAAGCATTTGTCGTATCAGCATCGTTCTGTGACGAGATTCACCCTCTGTTATGAGCCCATTTCAGTGACAGTAAAACTCCCACATGCCTCACTTCAATGATTTTCAGTGAAAGGTCAGGAGGGGGTGGGCGCTGGAGCAACTAATTCAGCAATTGTACAGTATCATCTCTTTGATTCTTGGGGTTTTATTCTGTATTAAAAATAAGAAGCTGTTGTTTACTCCGGTATTACTGAATGGTCTCTGTTCCCATGATACCTAGAGGAGGCTGACAATTATTCTCCCTGGGTTCTCCCCAGAGCTATTTTCTTTGCTGGCGGGGAGGAAATAGTTCATGTTTCATTTGCGCTACCGTTGTTCCAGCTGCCAGAGCAGGAGCGTTTGTCCGCCAGGCTGCATCGGTGGCAGCGGCTCCCCTTCAGACCTGCCATCTGTTAGCGTTACTCCTATTGTCGTCTGTGCGATGGCAGCGCCTAGATGGGTGTCCCTGCGCGATGCACGTGCGATGCACAGCTCCAGCGCTTTGGGGATGGCAGAGGGGGCACAGGTAAGGGACACAAGGAGTAGGAGCAGGTGACTTCTCTGCCTGTAGGCAAGCTGGGAATTGGGCCTTGAACTGTATCCTCCTGTCTCTGGCCCCTCTTGGTCCCTTACTGAAATATCTCCTTAAACATCCGCTGCAAATACCAGCTGCAGCCCAGCAGAAGGGTCTGCTAGTCCTCGGTTTACACAATAAGGCTTCTTATAAACATCCTCATTCCGAATCCTTGCATCACCCAGCAAGATTAAAAAAAAACCACAAAAAAAAGAGAGGAATTTTCACTAAATTTCCCCTGGTTGTTAGCCAACCAGGATCCTCTGTAACATGGGGTCCTCACTGCTCCAGAGGGTATTTTTTCAGTTGGCTCATGGGCTCCTACAATGAATCCGTTCAGGTCTGGATTTTTGGATGCTGCAATCTCAACCAGCCCACCCCAGGCCTGAACCAGCCCACAGCGCCTTGCGGGACTGTGCTCAGACACATCCTGGGAGCCGGCCCACGCCGAAAAATCCCGTCCGGAGAGAAACTCCCCCTCTCTTCACCCCTAGCCTTTTCCCTCTTCCCTTTGTCCGGAGCCGGGGAGGCTGCCAGGGCCGGCTCCATCCCGCGGAGGCTGCAGTGCCGGCGCTGCACCACGGAGCGGCACCGTCCGCACGGACACGCGGGGAACGCCCGCGGACGGCACCGCTACCGGTACCGGTACCCACCCGGGGACGCCCACAGGGCTGCTCAGAGCGGGGAGGAGGTGGCCCCAACACCTCAGCTGGGGACACACGGACGCATGCAAAAAAGCGTTTCCCCCAAAACGCAGCCCCGAGAGTCAAGGGGCTCTGCACACACCCAAGTCTATGAAACACGAGTGTTCGCATCACGGGTGGGTTGATTATTCGAAACGCTGCGACGCTGACGGGAGTTGCATCCAAACATCAGTCGCCAAGGAGTTTTTCCTCATTTACAGCATTTCGACTTCTTAGGAAGTACATTCATTATTTTTCCCCTTCCTCCCTCCTGTCTTGTTTTTGTTTTTGAAATGACACTTGTGCCTCCAGATGTTCAAATGATTCAATATGAAAATGTTCTCAGCAACCTTGCCTTTTTTTTTTTTTGAGATTAAACTTAGGAGCAAAAGTTTTCAACTTTAAAATAATTTGGTGTTTGCTATTTGCCATGCTCTGAACAATATTTCTAGCAAATGGCTTTATACAGGTCAATATCTAAATTGTGTCTATTTTCATGTTCTGAAAATTATCACAATTTTTTTTTTAACCTGGAAATCTAGGTATTTGATGATTAGCAGTTACATTTTTAAGCTAATTTGATAAGTCTTAGGAAGGATATAAAAATAAACTTGTAAAAAAGGAAACATTTCAAAGCCTGTCAAACAGAAAGGGGATCTGCACTTTCTATTAGTTCAGTTCCTTGAATTTTTTGACTGCACATCGTCCGCAAAGTCCTCCCAGTCCTGAACTGAGCACCGCTGTGGCTGGTGTGGGGCTGCTTAAGACTGTGTGGGAAGCCGTGCCAGTGTCCTGGCCCCCCACATTGTGCAGACTAGGGACCACCTGGAGAATGCCACATCTTCTTTCCAGAGGAAACCGAGGTGACAGGAATGACCACACCTCCATCTCAGCCTGGTCACGATACGTGCCTCCAGCTTCAGGAACTGGAAATCTCCCAGGTTTACCGGTTTCTGTGTGGCCATTCTGTCTGCTTTGCCTGGTGTAGCTGCTTCCCTCCTTCACCTTTCTCAGCCCAGAACTACAATTCCTGTCCTCCTCTCTCTGTGTGTCTATTTTGGAGAAGCCAGTCAGGCATGACGTTTTGCCACTTTGGAGAGCAGTCTTGCTCCTGCAGCCCAGCTCACCGCTGGTGTGTTTTTAAACAAAGGATTGCCAGTGCTTCCAGCAAGAGGGAGGAGGGTTTGCCAGTTCTTTGGTAAAAAACCAGTTTTCGTTTACGTACATTTGAGGAAGATACTTTTGTGGTTGACAGCCAGAGCTAGAAGAAGCCTGAGAAATGTGTATTTTTTGTTGCCAGATGACTCAATACACACAAACCAGTAATCGATAGCTTTTAAGTCAGACACAGTATTTGGAGGAGGGACTGAGAGCTACAGCATCTGGAGATACCCTTGAGTCCAATTTCCTAAATTTATACAGGGTACCTAAATCCCACTGAAGTCAGTAGCCCTACATAATCTGTGGGGACCTTGCATGAAGATCAATGGCAATGTTTTGCTCTCTGTTTCAGCAAGTTAAAGGTGGATTGGGCCAGGCTGACTCCAGCAGTCTCAAGTGGATGGAAACCCTGTGGGCATGTATGGAAGATCATGGCTGCACATCTCTGCTGTATAATAATGTACATTGCTTTCTCTGTCTTATGTCTTTTCAGAAAAAAAAAAGAAATAAAAAAAAAATTGTGGCCTGCTTTCCTTCTCCCTTCCAGGCCAGAGTCAAGTTCTTGTATCTCTGCCCTTCCTCCCTCAAAGCCCCTTGCCCCAAGACCAGTGGCACAACAAACAAGGCTCTTCTAAAGAAATACAAGCAGCAGAGAGTCTTTTTGCCCGTCCCATCTTTTCACTGGCTTTGAATCCAAAAGGGCTGCTCCCTGACAGTTGTCCTGCCAAGCCTAAATTAGCTGTGTCAGCTTGGGTTTGGACACGTTCTCTCTTGGTCCTTGGCATTTTCTTCCACTGTTGTTGCAGGGCACAGGCAAACCAGGCAGCTGCAGAGGGAGGTTGGTGGTCTGACCTGCAAAATGGCCCATCATTGCTGTGCCAGGTCTGCAGAGTGGGGTGGCCTGTTGTGGCCATGGCCAAGGCTGCGGCAGTGAGGGCTGCATTTGTACCTGGCAGGAGAAGCAACCTCTCCTTGCATGGCACCTCATGCTCCATGGAGCTCCCGGGAGTAACCACCCCTTACCCTTCCCTTTCTGTGGCAGAAGCAGACCCACCAGCTGCTCCCCTTGTTCCTCTCTGTCAGAAAACCCAAACTAAGCTGGCTTGAGCTTGACGTCCCAGTTGGGACATCCTCCCTCTAATGCATCACAGTGCCTCTGAAACAGTACTGAGGCTATCGCCACCCCTCTTCTGCCCTTGCATGCTGGGTGGGGGATGAAGGCAGGGGAAGAAAGGTCAAAAGATCAGATGAACAACATAGATGCAGACTCACAACACTTCATTTAGGAAAACAGCTGCCTTTTCTTCTGTGTGGTCTGAGCAATATGAAAGCAAGGACCAAAGTGCTTGCGTGCCGTGGTGCTGGTATGAAAACAGCAACTGGCTGCAAAGCCCTTGCTTGCACAGGGATCCCAATGCAGGGGATGTTGGGGAGAGACAACTAACTGTGTCCACCCCAAGGCTTCCTGCCCTCCTCGTGCTCCAGCTCTCCATGAGGAAGGTGTGGACTTACCTCCCACACCCAATTGCTCACTGGCAATGACACATTTGTCCTTTCTGCCCTCGTATCCTTCATCTCAAGGGCTTCCTCCCAACTGAAGGGGGAGACCTACCTGTCTGTCCAAAATTACTTGGGAGAGGAAAAGGCCTTTGTGTGTACTGTATTTTTTTTTTTAGAATTTCTTTGCATTTGTGTTGCTACCATGACAAGAGGGCAATTTTGAGACTATATGAGGGGCTGTGCCAGCACTTCATAAAAAGGTGAATGTGTCCTGAGGACCCTCGCAGGAGTTAATGACAAGTGGTACAAATTGACGAGAGCATAGACAGCATGTCTAATAAAGCACAATAAAATGAACATCTGCTTTTTAGTAGGGGTTTACTGTAAGTAAAGGAAGAATCAGTTATCTCTGATTTCTGCACAGTCATTGTTTCTTTCACATATCACAACTGAGAAGGCAATTTGAGAGGGGAGGAAGAGCTCACTTCCAATACTGTGGCTGAAACCCAGCAGTGATAATGGAAATTGATTTTCTGTCTTCTTCAATTTTCAGGTTAGGACTTGCTATCTTCTCAAAAGTCCAATGCAAGTCATTGGGCTCACCTGGAATTGCACAATCATGGGATAACTTGTGTTGAAAGTGACCTCACCAGGTCATCTAGTCCAAGCCACTGTGCAAAGTAGCACCAGCTCCCTCATAGAATGATAGAATCATTTAGGTTGGAAAAGACCTAAGATTGCTCAGATCAGGTTGCTTAGAGCTGTGGCCAGTCAAGTTCTGAGTATCTCCAAAGGTGCAGGTACCACAGCTTCTCTGGGACACCTATGCCAATATTTTACCAGTCTCAGAATGATTTTTTTTCCTGACATATAGTCAGAATGTAACATGTTGCAGCATGTCTTTTTCCTGGTTTTGTGCAGCTCTGAGAAGTCTTCTTTGTACCTTCTCCTGGGGTACTTGTAGTCAACCTTAACGGTCATTTCCCCTCAAGAATCTCAGTGTTTTCTCATATGCCATGTGCTCCAGCCCCCTGACCTTCTTGGTTGCCCTCTCCTGGGCTCACTCCCCTATGTAGAAAACTGGAGACAATACTCTAGATGTGGTCCCATCAGGTTCTGAACAGAGGGTAGTGATCACTGCCACTGACCTGCTGGCTACACTTTTGTTGACAGAGCCCAGTATGTGTGTCTGGCCCTCTTTGCAGAAAGGGGACACTGTTGGCTCTTATTCAACCTACTCTCCAACAAATCACCCAAATCCCTCTCTGCAAAGTTGCTTTCTATCCAGTTGACCCCCAGCCTATACTGGTGCATGGAGTTGCTCCATTGCAGATGCAGCACTTTGCTTTTGCTTTTGTTGAATTTTGTGGTTCTTGTCAGCTTGTTTCTCCAGCCTGCTGTTCTCCTTCCGAACAGCAGCCCTGCCCTCTGGCTTATCCACTGCTTTCCCTAGTTTGGTATAATCCATGAATTTGCTGAGAGTGCATGCCATCCCGTCATTCAGATCATTGATAAAGACACTAAACAGTGCTGTCTAGCCCAGAGGGGAACCATTGTTCCATGACCTGGCTGCCAACTGGACTTTGTACTGCTCTTCACAAGCCTTTGAACCCAAAAGTCCAGTCAAATTTTAGTCTGCCTTATTGTCCATTTATGCAGTCAATATCTGACTGATTTGGCTGTAAAGATACTACAGGAGACTATGTCAAAAGTCTTCCTAAATTCAACATGCTCTGTTCTCCCATTGTCCACTGAGCCAATCATCTCATCATAGAGGAGAACCAGGTGGATGACGCATGATGTGTCCTTGGTAAATCCATGTTGGCTGGTCCAAATCACACTCTTGTCCTTTACGTGCCTGGAAATGTTCTCCATAACCTTTCCAGGGACTGAAAGGTGAAACATACCGGCTTGTAACTCTTTCTTGACTTTCTTCAAGAATACATTTGTGACATTTGCCTTTTTCCAGTTATCAGGAACCTCCTCTGATTGCCATGGACTCTCAAAGATGATAGGGAATGGACTTGTGGTGACATTGGCCACCTCTCTCAGCCCCATCTGATCAATCATGTCTTGTCCTATAGACTTGTGGATGTCTGATTGAATTAGGTGCTCCCCCTTGCCAAAGGTCCTGCTGCTATAACTTTGCCACTTTCGTAAACTCCATAGACTAAACCCAGCAACTGCTGCCTACCCAGCCCACAGTCATATTAGTAGGCCATTAAAATCAATGGGATTCATTCCTTTGCTTTCATATTGTTTGAACAAAGCTTCATGGCATACAAGTTTTTTTATGTCTAATCAGGAGAAAAAATTCAATTATAGACAGCAGTGGGAAGTGTTTGAATTTTTGCCTCCCAAAACTGCTCTACGGTCCAGTCTTTGTTTTTTGTTAATGTATGCCCTGAGGTTGTTTTTTTTTCCCCCAGCAAAAAATAGAAAACAGATTAAATACCTTAGAACCATGGGATAAAAAATACATCCAACTCCTGGCTGAGTAAGGAGCCTCTTTGTCAAATCCAGGCCTTCTAGCACATTGTTCCGATGCTCTGTGGAAGTGACCACAATCTTCATTGTCCTCTTACCCGGAAGATCAAAAAATTCTGACGCCAATATGCTGGATTTGAATTACCATGTGATGAAGACTAGAGACCAGGAGCAAACAGCTGCTAAAAGCAGAGCTGTACCTTGGAAAATAAATTCACTGTGAGTTGTTAGCGAGCACACACACATGAGATCACTTTGAATATTCAAAAAAATACATATTACTTTTCTCAGAGTGGAAGTGAGATTGAACAGTTCTTAAATCCATACAGGATAGGACTCAATAACACCATATGGTCTTGGTTAAAATTATTTTGTATTGTAACAAAAGCAAAAACATCCCACTGAAAGGAGACCTTGGACCAGTTATCTGAGTGCTGCTGAGGGAGTCAGAGACCTGAATTTGATTTCCTGACCCACCATAGTGCAAGTTACTTTGTCAAGATAGCTTAGCTATATACTTCAACAGCTTTGAGAATCTGGACTTTCATTTCTTCATCTGTAAAATTATGATGTTGGTAATAACACCTCTGTGCTGTGAACTAATTCGATACCATGCTACTGATAATCCTATCAATATCATGATATAAATTAAATAGAAATGAAATTGCTTTACTGCAGACTGCTTTATCCTAGCCTAAATGTAGCCCTTAAGACCAATAGATACTTTTGCTCATTTTTAATGCACAATTTCCTATTCTTTAGTTGTTTTTTCCCCTCTTCCAGTAAAGACTGCCAGAAGTGTCACACCTTAGAACTAGTGTCTTTAACTCTGAGGAAAACAGGACTTATCCTGCCACTCCCTGACTTTTTTCTACTTTAAGAGCTACTCTGACAGTATCTGTGTAGAATAATACAGCTTTTTATACATGCCAGTGAAATATGATATTAATTTATATCACAACTCAATGTCCTGACTGTATTTTACCATCAGGAGCATAAGTCTTTGTTCTGAAAATGAATTTCCAAAATTATAGCCATGGTACTGTTGGCCATTGCTTGGCTTTTGAGGAGGATGGGAACTATGCCAGGGACATAATTATTCCAAGTAAAGAAGAACTCAACTGTTTAGAAGAACAATTCCTATTATTTCTATGCAAAAGCAATGGCATGGGATAGATGGAATAAGGGGCCAGTGGTCAGAACATCTGGCTTCTGTTCCTGGGTGTGGTGTCCCTTTCTTTGGCTCTAGCATGGTCGGTCACTGTTCGTTTGTCTCCTTGGGGGATGTTGTTTAATTAGCTGTGGGTGATGTTCTTGATGATATGTGGAATCAGTGCTGAGGTACTTGATAAAAAAACAGATATTTTTTCTCTTCTTGAGGCCTGTTTCAATCTTTGCAAAACCAAAGATCTATCCTGAAGTGTGGTTTCTGACCAAACAAAGTTCGAACATTGCTTTGATTAGGCAAATTGGAGAGTTACCTCTATTATTAGAAGGGGGTTCAGAAGCCACTCCCAAACCTAAACCACTCCTAATATGAGGCTCCGTGCTTCTGAGTGAAGCACACCAAGATTAATAAGGCATTAGAAAGTCTATTTTTTATTCTCAGTCATTACTTCAGTGTAAACAGATTGCAGTGCTTTGCATGGGGAGGAGTGTGAGCTTCGAGAGCTGATGAGCCATCAGAGATGATAATTGAAGTTTCTGGCTGTGGATAGAGACAGACACACACACAAATCCCCACTGCAAACAGACTCCAGCCTGAGCTGCAAATATGAATGTCATTGCTCCGTGCTCATTTTCATTTCTAGCCAGTAAAATAATTCACTATGTCAATAGTACACGGGAGGCATGGATGCTAATTTACATTCCTTTGTAAAGGCTTTCAGATTATTATACTTCCCTCATAGCCAATCCTATGCTAATGAGAACTTTTTGATTCCAAAATACTGCCAGGATTAATGTTCACGGACTCTGCACCAGGGTAAATGACCTGTGGCATAGCTTTAATTAAGGAAGACGGCCACATAATTAGAATAACAACGGCTTACTATCAATTTCTGCAGCAAGTCTCAGCCCCCGGGTGATACGTCATTTGTGTGCACCGCCTGCGTGTGGGTGGACTACTACATGAAAGGCCCAGAAAAGAAAGCTTTGTCATTTCTAAATGGGTATTACATAAACTGCATCCTTTGTAGAATCCCTGAAGCAGCAGTTGCAGCTTATTATTGCAAGGAGAGGAACAGAAACCAGCATTGCACAACACAGACCTGAGGAGAGATTCGTACAAACAGATCCCTGCTCTTTTTGCCTGCCTTTTTGAGCTGATGTAGTAAAAGATTTGGTGATGTTTCCGTCTAGCAGCTGGCAGCTCTCTGGAGAGCAGACTACACATCAAAATATCTGGGTGTCCAGCCCCACTCCCCTCCTCCATACCTCATATGGCACCTTTTACAGTGACAGGACCTACCCTGGGAATTTTAGGCTGAGTTTTTACTTGCCAACTATTAAAATTCCTGTGTGAACAGGGAGCTGGTTAGAAAAATAAGTCACCATTACCCATTAACCATTATGCTTTCCAGATAAAGGTTTGTATGAGAGTGATTGGCTCTCAACAGCCTGGTACTGAAGAAATTGGATGTGGACCCATCTCTGGCAGTGACTAGCTTCCTTTTGTGTGTTTGCATGGCACCATAGTCAGATAAAGGTCTCCTTTTCAAACATAGCCTGTGGACTCAAATTCCTTTACAACATAGATTCTTTAGCCCTGCCTTTTGGAACCACCCCCAAGGCCCAAATCTAGTCTTGTGGGCCTTTGCTGTCACCTAAACTCTCCTGACATGTCACGACTGATGACTGGACCCTCCTCCTGGCTCCTGTCCCAGTGACCCTAGACAACTCTGCTGTTCTTCTGACCCTCGCCCATCATCTCAGAATACGTCTATTTCACTGCCTTGACACTCTGCCCAGCTGTTCCCACACTGTCACGAAGCAGAAGGAACCTTCAGAGGTCGGGGTCATCTAATCTTATCCCATGGCAGCATTCACAGTGATCACAGATGTGAAACTTGCTTAGGGACGACGTTATTTGCAGTCTTCTTACAAAGTCTATTCCACTGCTTCACTGTCCTTGCAATTAGAAAGTTTTTCCTCATTTTTCAATGACATCTTCGGTGTTGCAGGTTAAATCTTGTCCTATCTAACACAAATACTGGAAGGAAGACTAATTCCTTCATTATTTGCAGCAATCTTTCATGTGCTTGAACATGGTTACCATGTCCATTCTCAGATGTTCAGTCATTCTCTTTGTTCTCCTCGATGTCTCTGCAGTTGATTTGTATCTTTTCTAAAGTGGGCTCTATCTACTTTTGTTGCTTTTGACTTCAAGTTTCCCTGGATTTTACAATTTTTTTTTCCTGTCTATGCACACAGGAGCTTGTAGACCCTACAGAAATAAAAATAAAATGTTGTTATAATTATAACATATAACAATGAGAACATAGCATGTAACAATGAGAAAAATAACTATAGCAGCATCTTAGCTGTATAATAACACTTCAGTGAATAAGGTGGTACAGAGATAAATGAAAGCAGTCAGGCTTTTCATATGATATCCAGATGAGTTGCCTTATTGTCAGGCATCCAAACCTTAAAAAATAACATTTCAGAGATCTGGTTACAGCATGACACAAGCCTGACTGATGTTCTAATTAGTCTGGTGGACAACAGACTTGTTCCTACAGAACAGGAAGCTAATTATTTTTGCTTATAATAAACTCTTCAGATTTCACTATTAACATCTGCTCTTTAGCATTGGCACAAGCACAACACACAGACAATGAATAGTTATGTTAACACTCCAATGTTACCAGAAGCAGGGTTTTATTCTAAAGTAAGATTTCATTAGTCAACACTGTAATAAAGAACAGAGAGTTAAGCGCAGTAAACTCAATTATGAGTTGTGTAACTGTGATTGCTTCATACAGAAATTCAGAGAGTCTGTCACTGGTTTTCCTGATCCTCTGTGTTTGGGATAGTGTTTCTGGGTGAGTAGGACAGCTCTTCACTACAGAGCCAGCCCAAGGAGAGGAACAGTTACTCCAAGGCAGGGTCAGCAATTTCATGATCTCAGACAGTCTTGTGTTCAGCGCTGGGTAAGAGAAAGGATACAGCAAGTGCCACAGGTGACAGCACATCCATCCCCTTGCTTGTATGTCTGTAATGGAAATCAAGATTAATTTACATGACTTGGCATGAGTTAGAGCCAGAGTTCTGCTTTGGCTTTGTTGAACTCACTTCCCTTTCAGATCACTCGGGTGATGATAGCCCTGCTTGTTCGCTTGTACAAAGGACAGACAACTTCTCCCACGATTGCTTGGGGAGGACTCCTACAGGAGAGGTTTCCAAATGTTTGGATCAGTAGGTCACCAGTAGCCTTCAAAATTCCCGTGGGTCTGTGGCCTATCAAATAGGAAAATTAATAATATTTCTGCTTTAACATAATTCAGCAGATCAGTTACATGGCTTACTGGCTATGTACCATTTGCTCAGTTGGTAAGCCAGCACCTCTGACCTCTCAGGACAAAACTCTGGGGGATGTGCCGTGTCCACGCATGTGCAAGTACAAAAACAGAGTGAGGGCTGCTTATCACAGCCACACTCCACCCTGATCAGACTGTATCAGGTGTGGGCACCCTCTCCCCTGGTTAAGTGAGAGATAAAAACATGTGTGCACTGTCGACATAGGGAAAAGGGTAAATATGTCATTTGCGGATGTTCAGGTGTTTATGTACCTCTCCTTAAGCTGGAGCAAGCTGCCCTTCCCAAAGTGAAGTTTGGGGTTTTCTTTATTGGAGTGTGTGCGCCTGCACCTCTCTTCTTTTTGGGATTCCCCATCTTTCATCTCTGTTTCTTCCTTGCTTTAGGTCATATGCATGACTAACCTGTCCTTCCAGCTCGTATACATTAAAGACAACTCCTCCCTGAAACCACCAACTTTAGTCCTCAGACCTGCCAGGTCCTGTGTGTTTTAGCATGGAGCTCCCGCCTGGCTCCCTCCCGATCCACTTCTGCGGAATGCGTTTGTAAGGCAGAGCCATGCTGTCTACTCCCACCCCAGGATGTGCCATGCAGGTGTAGCTGGTCAGGGGATCTTCTGGTCTGCTGATAGCTGGGGTAGGTAAGGCCAGTCGCATGGGCACTGCTCTCTCATCCTGATCGCACGCTCTTCAAAGGAGCTCTCACAGGGTGCATGTGATCCACCAGAAACATCTGGAGCTCCTCACTGTCCTGTCACCCGGCATGCGAGCGGGAAGAGGGCTGTGATGCCCTCTCAGCTCGCTGTAATTCAGACCTGTCACAAGCCAGACTTTGGGGTGATAGAGGGTGGTGGATTGAGGGGAAAGAACATTCAGCCGCTTTGGTAGGCAGAGTTCACTGTCCCTGCAATGCTTCTGGGCAATGCAGATGGGGATTTCTGTGGGATATCCAAGTGTGGATCTCATTTATAGGCACACAACCCTGCCAGCAGGCTCCTTTAGTGCTCATTTGTGATGCAGGATAGGTGATATTCAAGGGATTATCTTAAAAGTGTTGCTTAGTGAAAGAAGCTGTTGAATAACGTAAAAATTATCTTATCTTCACTGGGACACTTTATGGGAGATTGCATTTTTGAGGGGTTCACTATAGGTCTATGAAATGTTTTACCTTGTAAGGATTAGAGAACAATCACCACAGGAGAAAGACACTAAAAGTTCAATTTGTGTCAGCCTGTGGAAATCTTTTACAATAGATCAGGTGAATGATGCCTTGGAAGTGCCCATTTATTTCCATTGACTATAAAGAGAGCTTAGTCTGACTGGCTTCCATGTGTACACCAGAGGTTAAATAAGCTGAATCCCACACTAAAATGGCAATAACCAAACATAAATCTCAGATATGGATGTTCCTATGTCTGCCACTGCTGAATGACGTGAAATGATCCTTATGCTGTGGGGTATGTCTATAAACACAGATTCATTTTGCAATACTGTGTTTTTAATCTGCTCTGAATTAGAGATCCATACCCCTTTATTCCTCCATCTTCAGGTTCCTCAGGTTGTCATGGACCACCATACCAGGGACCTGCTCTTCTTTTTTTCTGGCCTCATGTGAAAGCCTCCTACATGAGAGACATGTTTCCCAAGCAGGTGACTTGTTCAGCCCCAAGTCAACTGATCGGAGGACCCTTGTTTTGCTCAGTTCCCCAGGAACTTGCTGCGGGCAGGCAAAAGCAAAGGCAAAGGCCATCAGGCTACGCCTCCCACCCCACAGTGGGGAAGGCATTAAGGAAACAAGATCACAGCACCCGTTTCAGAGATACTCAAACTAAATGAAAAAGCCCAAATACCGTAACAGTCTTGCTTGTTTGTACATTTCAAAGGCAGGACAATGTCTATCTGAGCACATTTGCAGTGTGATTGCTCTTGGCTTCTGTTCTCAGATCTCAGATCCCCGTGGAGTCCAGCCATTCGCCCCAGCGTAGGCTGCTGTTAAATGTCGCTGGATCACAGGGGAGTGTTTCACCCTCGCTTTGTGCTGGGGTGGACGACTGACATGGAGGAAGAAAGGGTCCTTTGGGCTTTTGCATTGCTCCTGTGGTTGGCTCTGCTCTCTACCAGAGGAAAAAAACACTGGGCTTTGTGTGTGTGTACAAAGTGAATCGACTGACCCCTGCCACGATGAGACATCTCCGTGTTTCCCAAAGCTTGGCAGGAAACTGTTGACTCTGAATCAGGGAAGATTTTGGTCTAATGTAATTGTTTCATGGGAAGCAGCAAAAGCAGATGAGGAATATACATTACCGAAGGAGGAGGATAAAATATGCTAGTGCAGATTGTCTTTGCCCTGATTTCACTGATTCACAACAAGATGAATTACCTACCACACCAGTAGGAAAACCACTCTCCCTTTCCCTGATAAAGTCAATCTGATATTATGCTATGTGTGTATCAGCATCTGTACCAAGATAGCATTGGAAAGGAATGTTGGACTTTGTGATTGGTGAATCAGCATTTAGTACCTGGTGCCTTGTTTAAAACAGGCACTTTTTAGAAAACATATCTATGTGTATATTTTCTTCTACCCACAAACAGAAAAAAAGGATAAGACAACATCAGTCCTTAGGAACACCAAAAGAATAAATGTAAGCAGCTGGAACTGATCCTTGTACCTGTTCCCTAAGTGTGACTATTCTGCCGTTGCCCGAAGTCACCATTTCAACCATTCAATCCAGAGAAATGTGGTGGGAAAAAAATTGGAGTTTTTTTTCTTTGTAAGGTAAGTGAAGTGGCCTTGTTTGTGCAGGTGATGGCCAGGAGTAAAAGTTCCTGTGAAACGGCAACCAGTGCAGGTTGTTTTGAGGATGTGTGCTCTTGCCCTGAGATGGAGCTGGGCAAAACCCCTTCTTCCTCAGTGGCTCCTTTTCTCTTAGCTGAACTGTCAGTAACATGAATGATAAGGCAGGACCAAACTGCAGATAAACTAGAGGTTTTTTAGTTTCTGTCCTTGCCAAGATGTTTGAACATCTTTTGCCTTACATTTTATCTTATAGAATATTGCAAAGGACTCTGAAATCAGGCAGGAACTCTGTCAAACCAGAATGATTTTTTTTTCTCTCTCATCCACTCTGAAATAAATCAGTCCACACAGAAACAGAGCAACAAAGAAGCAGTCCCCCTTCCTAAAAATATTATTTTCTCTCCTTTATCTTGCATTACAGCATAGAATGAGAAACAATAGGATGGTAAGAGTGCTGGTGGGTGGCTAGCCTTCAGTCTAGCACCCTCCTGGTTTTTCTCTTTCCTTGGAACAGGATACAGTGCCAAAGTCATCTCTGTTTGAAGAACAAAGGACAGGATGATAAGCAATTTAGGTTATGAGTACTCTTGCAATACTTTCTCATCCCAATTCCCGACATCCCCACATGACTCATTCTGCCTTCCTGCTGTGAGCGCTACTGGTCCTACACATGAAATTAAACTCTGGAAAGCTTTTCACAGCAAGAGGGGTTTGCTCTTTGACTGCGAGCTCTTCCTTTTGTTAGGAGGCATGTGTTTGGTTTGTGTTTACAGGCTAACTGGTTTCACTTGCTAAACCTGCTCTTGTTTATAAGCAAAGCTGCTCTTGCAAAATATGAATCATCGATGCTCAGCGACGGAAAGGGTAGATGAGGTTACCCACTCCACTCCTTTGCCAGGGCAGGCTCGTACACAGCTGTCTATTCCGTGTCCGGTGTAGTCAACATTTGCAGGAATAGGGTACCCAGCACTTCTTTGGGAGACTTTTGGCTGAAAAAGCAAATGATGACTTCTGTCACATTTCTCCTCGTTTTACCTTTTCAAATCCTGTAGCATCTGTATACACAAAACTTAATAATGAACTAGTATAAATAGTTCACAAAGAGGAGAAAACAAATGGCTCCACAAGCCACAAGCGCTGTGTTAGGTATAATGAAATGGCTGAAAAGGCTATTTTTTCTGGAATTTACACTAACCTCTTACCCACTTAGACCTCTCTGTCATTCTTCCATCTGCAGCATTCACTGTAGTTTGTTAAAATTAAATCAGGCTTTTTGTTTCTGTGGTCTGTCTGTGAGGTTTTTTTCCCTCTCCTCTTAAATCAAATGTAACAGAGAATTCATTTTACTTGTACTCAGATCAAGTTCTCCTTTAGAAAAGACCGTCCATTTTTCAGTGCCCACTAACGTGGGCTTCAATTTACTTTTGTCTTGCTCTGCTTCGGGTGCATTGGATTCCCTCTCTTTCAATACAGCTGATTTAATCGCCTCCTCTTCCCTGCTTGAGGCATCTGGGAGTAATTGGAAAGAATTTATACTCCTCTTTGGTTTCACACTTTTGCCTCATTTTCTGATGTTGGCTAGACGGATGGAGAGTTTTGTATTTGCTTTTCTAGAACTCTTAGCACGGTGACAGCTTCAATTTCTCTGTGTGCTGTTGGTGTGATTTAGGAGTTTTGTATTTTTCCCCCATTAGCTGTCAGTGGCAATCTTTTCCTCATGTCAGAAATGTTCCCTTCCTCCTATGACATTAGCTGTAATATATGTCACAGTTTGCATATTGTTTAGATCTGTGTTACAGCTTTGTTCTCCCTTGCTATGAAAACTCAGTTATCACATTTTGCTTTACGACTTCATTGAGCCAAGCTCTTATGTATAGATGTAGATTTAAGTACATGGTTACATCTGAATAAAACATATTGTCTTAAACATATATTTAAATATACAGGTAAAGAAGCTTTGCAGAATTGAGACTATGTACTGTAGTGATAATAAATTGTTTAAAACACAGCACCATGAGCCTCATTTCTATTTTTGCTCATCCCAAGTCCCTTTCACAAATCCAGGTCACTGCAAATTAGAATTTGCAATCTTTCATTTTAGCTTGAGCGTAATCAAAAGACTCAGAACAATAAAATAACTGCAGACATCCTGGGCAATAGAAATGTACAAAGTGGCACTGGTTGGGCAACACCAGGTGGAGTTTATTAAACTGTGACTTCTTATTGAGCTCTGGAGCAATTAGGTGCTCTCAGCAGATTGGCAGGGCTGGAGGGTTTTTTAAGCTGGTTTTTTTTTCCCTGTGTTGTTTATTAAATCATAAATCTACTGACTGGGATCATAGAAACATGTACAGCTTTCACCACATTCGTTGCCTCTTGGTTTGCAAGGGAAGGTCACCAATGGCTCTTGCACACAGAATTGCATTTTACAGGAATACGTACTGTTAAATGTAGTCTGAGAGTATTTTGAAGCAATTTGCATTAAGAAAACACATGCCTTCCATAGCTTAACTACAGAAATATGTATATGCAGTAAATACATGCAAGCATATATACAAGTCTCATAATGCCTTGAGAGACCCAGTCTGTATCCTTCTGTTCCATTGATGTATGAGAAATGTAACTCATATTTTAAAAAGGCTGATGTGTCCATTTTCGGCCATGCTGGATTCCATAGCATCCTGCAGACATAGACGGATTAGTGTTTGATCTCATTCTGTTTTCTAGGTGGCACTGGCAATCTGTGCTATAAATTCATGTGGTGCCTGGAGGATCTCTTTCATTTTATTCATTTGAGTTTCCCACTAGCTGTTCTGGTTCAAGCTACAAACCTGCAAAGCAAACCAATTTGTAACCTAGACCAATTGCGGAACTGACATCCCACAAAAGGAGCCCAGGAGGTGGTGAACATATTCTGAAGCCCTGAAATTAAAAGGAGAGCAAAGAAAGAAAACAGACTTGCAAAAAATGTAAAAATGCTTAATTTCTTTTAGCGCTATCTTAAAGTGGGAACATCCCATGGCTAAAATAAACTGTTAGAAACAGTCAGTCCCACAACAGGGTATACCATTCATCTGCACCTGTTTAAGGTTAAAAGCCCTGTCTCTGTCCGCTTTGTGATAGATAGGGACAGAACCATGTTACTCATTGGGAGATTGTCTATATATACGTATACATATACATGCATATGCATGTGCATGTGTAGGAGTGAAAATGGACATGTGTGTGTGTGCATGAGTTTACATGATCCAGGTGTGTCCTAACATGTATGTTTATATATCTAAGTGAAGTAAAACAAATTTGTGTGTGCACATGCGTGTGTATGAAATCCAAATACATAGTCGTACATCTCCTCTTACTTTCCCTGTGGACATTCCTGTGCTTGTTTTCCAAGATACAGTGTCAGTTAAAACGATAAGAGTTGGCTCCTCTTCTCTTGAAAGTAGGAGCAATGGCTTGATGTTGGCTGATACCCTCTGAAAAAATGTGGTGGTGTATGTATGGAGGAAGCACTCCCAATGCTGGAGTGTGCAATAAAGAACAAGCAAAGATACCACCATCCTTAGTCATGCACTTACATGCTAAAATGGTGTCCACTTTTGTAAAACAAAAAGTCCAGAAAATACCATCCAATCAATCCATCCAATGTACCACCAGCTGGTGGCAACTCAGAACAGACATAGCTCTCTGTCCGTCCTCCACCATGTCTGTACAGCTGGGTAAGCAAACCAAAAGCTATATAACATAAATACAATCATAGAATGATAGAATAGTCAGGGTTGGAAGAGACCTTTAAAGGTCATCTAGTCTAATCCCCCTGCAAGGAGCAGGGACATCTCCAACCAGATCAGGTTGCTCAGAGCCCTGTCCAACCTGGCCTTGAACGTTTCCAGGGGTGGGGCATCCATCACCTCTCTGGGCAACCCGTGCCAGTGTTCCACCACCCTCATTGTAAAAATTTTTTTCCTAATGTCTAATCTGAATCTACCTTCCTCTATTTTAAAACCATTACGCCTCAGCCCAGCTGAAGAGTTCCTCCCCATCTTTCCTGAAGGGCCCTTTTAGGTACTGGAAGATCTTTATAAGGTCTCCCCGGAGCCTTCTCTTCTCCAGACTGAACAAGCCCAACTCTCTAAGCTTGTCCTCACAGGATCCAGCCCTCTGATCATCTTCATCGCCCTCCTCTGGACCCTCTCCAACAGGTCCATCTCCTTCTTATGTTGGGGGCTCCAGAGCTGGACCAATCAAAGTCTTACACCTGAGTTTGTAGGGCTTCAGGAACTGGGAGAATTGTTCTCTATAACACCAACTAGCTTTTTGTCATGACACTTTGCTGGAAATACAGCAAAAACACAGATGTGACCAGGAGCTATCAAAGGATTAGCAATAGCTTACACATAGCCTCAAACTCCCTGTGCAAGTACAAGCCCTGGCTATAGGAGATAACATTAGCAATATTTTTCATTTTAAAAAGGCCTTGGTGGCATGACAGAAATTCTCACTGGTAGACAGTGCTGGTGTGTGGTGTACTTTCTAACATTGCTAGCAGGAACTGGATGGGTAAAAGGGTCACCCATTTTGAAGCACTACCATTAATCACCCAACTGTAAGTGCCCATCTAATATTTAGTCTCTCAGCTGGAGTTGCTCTGTAAGGGTAAGCTCACTCCTGGAATCATTCAGCTTGGCTGAGCTCTGTTCAGATTCTGGACAAACATCAGCCCATTGGAAGGAGACTTTGGTTAATACAATAATTCAACAAAAGAGGACTAGGCTGCGGGATAAGCTAAAGAGTGTACTTAAAAAACTAGAGCCAGATGAAAGTGAGCCAGCCAGGTGAAAGTCTCAAACTCAGGAATGTAAATTAAGTCTCAGAAGACGAGAAGAAATAGTGGCAGAGCTGAAACCTGCAAGGGATGGTCATTATGACAACTGTGTGGATAAGAGATGGATGGATAGCTGCGTACAGGAACGATCTTTTTCCTCTAAATACTCTTTCCTAACACTGGAATCAAGTCCATGAACATCAATGGAAAATTTCCTATTGACACAGTGAGCCTCAGAACAGGCTTATCATTACTATCTATGGACAAGAATTAAACTTCAAGTCTGTACTATTAGTAAAGACATAGTACAGTCTTCTACACTGATGTAAATAGGTTCATGAAATCAGATGTCCTGGGAGTCTGAAGAACTGTCAATTCTTTGTAGTGGTTCTGTCTCCTATTAGAAATGAGTTTCATTTCATCAAATATTCTTTGGAGAGAGGATCCCAGGGATTTATTTAATCAGGTCTCATGAGTTTCCAGGGAAGATGAAACTACATGGAAGACAGAATAGACTTGCAATTGGTTTTGAAGACATAACTCAGAGGATCAGCTCTGTTGAATGCTAGCAGGGCTCAGTACTGCTCCTTTCTGGATTTTGGGGCTGTGCAGCAAGCTACTCCATTGCCATGGGACTGAGGGTCGGCAGAAGTGAGAAGGGTGGTCACAGTTCCTTCCTAGTAAAAGTTCAGGCCATCTTTATTTTCAATTATTCCATCAACTTTCTTTGGCCTTTTGGCGCCCCTGCTTTTGGGAAATGAAAACGGAAGCTGCTGTCTCTTGTGAGCCAGGTCATTGGTGAGTCTCAATAAATAGTCCCTTCTACTAGTGCCAAATATCGTAAGAAAGGGATATTGTGAAAGAGCAAGTCAAGGTGAGATCAGACGCTCTGGCTTAATTGCTGCTCCAGCTTTCCAAAGGCAATTTGGAAATTGCCTTACAGTTGCAAGACTTGTTTTTAAGACAGGACAGTAGCTAGGAGGAAGGACTCTACAGCTCATTTTCAGGAAACAGATGGAGGACTGCGCTCATGCTGTAGGCCTTGATAACTTGTACAGGATACTGCTGAATGCTCAGTTCGTGGACTGTGTTAACCTTGACAGTTCGCTCCTTCCAACAGATGATAACGCAGTGTTTAGCATCCCTGCTCTACTTTGCTAGATCACTTCCTCAGAAGGGGGACGTATCCAGGAGAGATGCTCAGGGAGTTCCTGTGGCTGCCGTGCACACCACTGCACAGGCACTCAGGGCTTCATAACCCCCCCAAGCTGAAGGCCAAGCCTTCGTCTTATCCTTGCAGCAAGGGTCAGAGAAGATCAGTAGTATCATCCTCCATCCTCAGCCAGGTGGTTTCTTCCTGTGGTTATAGAGGACAATTATATCTCTTATCACAATAAAGGGTGGAGACACTTTTGAGATAGACAGTACGCTATTGTTCTTTAGGTTGGATAAGAGGTCCAAATTACATCTGGGCCCCTGTAGGCAATATCAGTGCAAAGGGACAAGACAGCACCTGCCCCATAATGTTTATGGTATTTGTGATGGTTAGAGGCTGGGTGGAAGATAGGCTGGTAAGCCAAGGCACAAAAATCTGCTGGGACCCTCACATTCAAGGATTCCTTTAACTGGAAACTGAGATGCGGAAGTGGAGAGA
>JAAGAY010001864.1:0-13650 GCA_011801015.1 Ardeotis arabs
ATCATGAATCTCATGTACATCAGCTGTTGTGTAAAAAGGTGTCTGGTGTAGGCCTATTTGATTCTTCAACTTCAGTATTTGAATTGTTAAACATAGTAACAGAATGCTTTAAACAGTGACTTTAATGCTCCTAAATTAGTCATTAATCTAATATGAACTGGAATGACGTTTTTTAGAAGTCAAAGCATTGCTGATTTTTGGTGGAATCCAAATTGACGACCTCCTGGTAAAATACATTTATCTTATTATTAGGCTTTTGAGGCACTATATTACTTGTAACCTTTACTTAAAGCATTTCCTACAGAAAAATCCTTCTGATTTTTTACAACACAGGGAAAAGCAAATATTTAAAAAGTAATAAAAGATACTATCCCATGATTATAACCATAGTACTAGACAGACTGATACCTTGGAGTGTTGATCATCTTTTTTTTTGTGAAGAAAAAGGTACCTCTTTGCTAGAGTTTAATTGATGGAACTTGAATAAGGTGTAGATATAACTTCCTGTATTTCACAATCTGTCATTTTTTTGTATGTTTACTTCACTTGTCTATTTTTCCTGAAAAGACAGTCTTTAGGCCACCTTCTTTTTCTCTTAGGCATGAATAGGTAATATATCATAAGTGTAGAATCATGTAAAGTTGTAGTGGGATGAGTAAAGTATGTGCCTAGATCTGTACAGTTCGAAAGTCTAGTCCTAGCTCTTGAATGAATTAACTTCAACTTCCTGTGCAGTTTTAGATGGCAAAGCTTGTTTTTAGATGACAAAGCTTGCTTGACCTGCTGGCAGAAGCACATAAAACAGCTGGACTACTTTATTTGAAAACAATTTTATAAATTATTAAAAGAAAAAAAAAAGGAACTGTTTTTATCAATAGTCAATAGACATGATAATGGTCTTTTCCTCAGTAAATCATGTAAAGTGGGTTTTTTGTTTCGCCTCTGTATCAGTGAAATAATCGTTTCTGTCCTCTTCTGTGTCTTATAAATACAGTCAAGATAATAAGGCTTTCAAATATCATGGTTATCAAGGATATGTAGATAACTGATTACACTGATTTGTTTACAAAGGTGTTACCTGAAGAGTGTATTTCTCATTAGGATAATAATTATTTACCTCTGTAAGATATTTAAAACACAGTAGTGTACAGGACAGGCTTAGAACCTTTCAAAAATGAACTAGAATAGGATTAATGTATTAAATATATTAAAATATATTTTAAAATAGCTTCAAATGTGTAAAAAACTGTTTTAGGATGTAGCCATTGAGTTATATTACTATAGAAAAATAAAAAAGAAAAGAAAAAAATGTAAAGTAACAATTGATACTTCTTAGCAAAAGTGTTTACATTTCATTTTCAAACCTAATTCTGCATTGATTCTGTATATGTATGGTACCTAAATAAAAAAATATTTTTTTTCTAAATGACATAAAAATGATTTTTTTAAAAGAATTGTGTTTTTTGAATAGATTGTGAGGTTTCTATGTTAAAGTGAAATAGAGTGAGGTTCAAAGCAGAAAGTTAAAATGAGCATAAAGAATGAGTGAGTAGACAGTAACTTTGGAGAGAAATTGTGTATTTCCTGGGACCTGTTTCTAATTATTTTGATGAAGTTCAGAAAATTAGCTGGCTCACTAGCAGATACATTTTTTTCATTTGCACTTACTTTCATGAATATGGACTATTGTAACACAGGATAGCACCAGTACAAGTATACTGTGGGAACTTGTTCTTGCACTAGGGAAGGTTAAAACTCTCTTCAAAATTAAGCTATTTTATTTATATTGGAACATTAATTTACCTTAATTGTAAATTAGTATTAGAATGCTGATGACATAAACAGCCATGACCTGAAGTATGGAAATAAATAGCTGATATTTTGAAATATACTTTTATTTTAATTTTGAATGCATCATAAGTCTTTAAAAATTTTTATTACTATTGAATAATGCAGTGATTATATAACTTTTATTATTGAGTTAGTTTTTAATAATTTTGAAGACGTGTAAACATGAATTGTTGATCAAAATCATGTTGTTAGCATTGACTTGAAAGCTTAAAAAAATCCTATGTAATTCTCATAGAATTGCATACAAAAATTATGGTGTATTCTGAATGGGTAGTAAAGAACTTGGATTTTCAGTACGGAGAGAGAACTTCTCTTCTGAAGAGGAAATGCAACTTTTCAGAAGAACAATTTTAGGCCTTAAGATATTACCTGAATATGTCTCATTTCTTCAGGTAGAGTGTATAATCCATCCAAACCAATTACAGCAACTAGGTTGACGGGTTCTCTCAAAAGTGATCTGTGCTTTTCCCTAATCCCTTTACTGGGGCACAGCTTCTTCACTAGGGGTCTGACAGGTAGTCTGCCAAAAGGAAAGCATTTTTAAATGGCCATTAATTCCAAAATGCTTATCTCCAATGGACAGAGATTCTTTCCGCAGTCAGTTGGGAAAAGGGATTGAAGTCTGCTGGACTGAACATTTCTACCTTAGGAATCCCCGTTGCACTGATACTGGGTTGAATCCCTCTCATTATTACTTCACAATTGAGATGTGGGCCCAGAAGAGTCCTTGCCAAGACAAATATTTACTTTTAACAAAAGTATGAGTGGCTACAAATGCTATCTGCCACTTCCATCTAGGCTGTAGACCTCACAGATGAATGGGGGATGTGGTTAGACTTGAACCAAGCAGAGGGGGGAAATTTTATAGGCAAGCAGTGTGTCAGGTCTGGAGTATCATTCCTTCTCATGTTATGCAGTGTGCTGAGCTTGTTTCAATAGACCATATACAATTCTACGAGTAAAAATCAAAATTGTCAGAGTTTTAGTTTACAAAAATCTTGTAGAGTACCTACAACATTGTATATGAAGTTGGTTTTACATGATTTCCACACAAGATGATAGTTGATAAGGTGCACTGTGATCACAAAGAGTTCAGGCAATAATGCAGTTACAAATCCAAGTATTTAATGCTGGTATGTTAAGACACTTTATTTTGTAAAAAATATCCTTTCATTTTCTGTGGGTTTTGTTATTTTACATTCCAGAATTCTTTTAATAGAGACTAAGAATCAGTTTACATGTGTGATGAAAAAAATATTTATGCCTGTCAGAATTCATATACAGTAAACGTACTCAGCTTTGCAGATCTCAATTTTCTGATTTTTTAGGATAATACTTTAATTACTAAAATAGTTTAAGACTTACTTCAGTGCTCATACTGCCTTAATTCAGTACACAAGTAGGGCAATTGATGTGAATCCCAACATCTGGCAATCAGAGTGCTTTAATGAGTTACTTTTTAAAGAAATGTCTGTCTGCCGGAGGGGTCTATAATGCAATTAGACACATTAGCACTTTCTCAGTCATTTGGGGGTATTTTTCATGAGAAAATGTGATTGGTGCAAGCTGTAAAATGTTTGCGCTTTTGGAAGATGAAAAGTCATAATACATTTACATTTCAGCTTCATAAGGAGGATTTTGTTAGAATGATATTATGTAATAAATTTGTTGCAATTTCTTAGTATCTGTTTGCAAGATGTAAGAATTTATTCTCAAGTGCTAAACTATCTACCATAGTGTACAGACTTACAGGCTTCTTTGGCCAAATTTTTTTTCTCAGCTGCAAGCTTAGCAAAAAAGTTGTAATCAACAGAGTAAACAACTTTGAATATATAGGCTGCTAATGAATTATTTAAAATTAAAGGTAACTATCCAAATTTAGAGAATTTATTGAGAAACAGAGAAACGTCTGCATATCATTCTTTGTCACAAGTAATACAATTTGGAAAGGATTAAATTACTTTTATTTTTAAGGTTCTTTTTTTCAATTGGCTTTCTTATCTTAGACATAGTTTATTGGAATTGTTAAAGTACTGATTAATTTCATTCTTAAAGTACATCAGTAAAATTTCTGGTATTTTTAATTAAACATATGAACACACAGCAACAGTTTAGCAGATTCATATCTGTATCCACATCCTAAATCTCCTGAATATTCAGTAGTGGGAGCGAAAACTAATCCTCTTGTTTCAGTGGAAATTGTGCCGGTGTTAATGCTGAAAATTCTGCATTCATGCTGTGGCTTTTGAGAGCAGCAAACTTCTGAGAAAATTAGATTTAGTGGTTAGAAACAAAATGCTTAAAATAGTAAGTTTAAAGATGTACATTTATACATGACTATATAAATTTTATAAATATTTTAATTATATCTATATATTTACACATGAAACAAATATGTACAAGACTGATTGTGTGAATAAAGCTTTTGATCTACAAGACAAAATAAAATTAAGCTTAAAAATATATTGGATATTTGCATAATATGACAACATATAGAAACCTACTTGTAATTATTTCATTAACAGGTAAAACTATTGTCTTCAGAAATTACATAATTTAAACTTTTGTTACAGATAAATTTATCACAGCATTTTAAAATAAATGCAGTTGTGTGAATAAAGTGAAAATTTGATTGTAAGTATTTTTTTGCAGTTGAATTTCAAACTGAAACACTGAATTTCATGTGCTTTTTGCCAACAACCTATGAATATAATTTCTGCTGATTTAAGACTCTGATGTCAGGGAAGTAAGTACGCAATTAGCTTTAGTTTAAGTGATAGCAACATGCTGTAAATAAGATTCTTAATTGTGTTTGCAAGATTAAAATTCAGTCTAATTGTTTTTTTTTCCCTTACTTCTTTGGTGGCTTTGTGGTATATTCGCATTGCTACCTCTAAATGAATGTCAACTTGTTTTACCTCGACTGCAGCCAATCGATACTTCATTAGGCTGAATTGTCTTGTGCCCATGCAACCTTGAAGCTGTGGCTTAATTACCACCCGTATTATGCAGTGGCTCAGAGAGCCGTGCTCAGCTGTGTCAGTTTTGAACAAAAGCCATGCTGTTGCCTGTATTTAGGAAAAATGGACTTTTGAACTAAAGAACTATAATATTTTCTAAGTTAACAATTCATAATGATAACCCCTTTCATAACGTGTATGTCAGTTTTCAGTAAGTTTACATTTGAATAGATTTCTGCATATTGCAAAACTTTAAAAGACAAGTACCTTTGCTTTTCATGTTCAACCCATCGTTGATTTAAGATAATTTTAAATTAATGGCAAAATAACATTCATCTGAAAGAGAAGACAGGAGAAAGTGCAGTCAAATGGCAATCATGACAAATGACATCTCTTGTCTGAGAGTCATTTTTCCTCACTAGACTGATTTGTCATCCCCACTTTTGACATTTTTCATCCTGCTATGAAATCACATTGACAGAATAAGATATTTCTACACTTAACAGTGGGCCATAGAAGATGGCTCTCTGCCTTCATTTCTTTTTTTGTATTACATTTAAGGGTTTATAAAATTTGTAAGCAACTAAATTCTGATGACAAATTTCATTTGCTTTATAAAATATAAAGTTCACACTGCCCTAGAATCATAAAGTAAATGTTGCTATTTAATTTGCGTCAGATCATTATACAACCTAGAGCAAAGCATACCTCTTCGTGAAAAAATTTTCCACTTGGGAATGCTGTCTTGTTCTAAGTGAGGATTATCAAAGCCAGCTGTAATAATAAGTATAAACTACCTAACTTTAATATTTTGTGTCCATTGCCTTGGACAATTTTAAAGACCTGTGGATAGTATTTGCAATTTCTTACTTCTGAACAACAAAACGTAAAGCTCATTCATTACGAAATATCTTATATCCATACAAACAGATATAATTAACATTTCCCTCCATATAATACAAACTATATGGAGGTCACCATCATTTTCTTTTAAGTTATGAACAAGGATAGACTCAAATACAGTCCAGAACTGCAATTCTGAGAGATCACATAAATTCAATGGGAAATACAGTTATTTGTACCAGTGGTAAAGACTGTGATTCTTCTTTTTTGTTTGTTTATTTACTTGTTTTGCTTGTTTGGATGTTTTTATTTTTGTTTTTATCAACTGTGTCCTGATTATTCTTCTGCAGACAAAAGCATACATAACTGTGCCTAATACTTTTGTGCCTAATACCTTACTGAAGGTGAGGCATTCTGACCACAAAATAGGAAGGTCATTGTCTTAAGCAAGACTATGTTTGGAAGCTCAGAGTCTGACATCCCCCTTTAAACTTCTTTTACAAAAATCCAGTGAAGGAAAATGAACGATCTCTATTTGAGACAATCTTTTTTTTTTGATTTGTCTGACTGTTGTGCTTTACTAATCAGATTTGTGGCTAGATATCACAGTGTCTTCCAGCATTCACATCAGACAACCAGCTACGAGTAACCTCTAATGCTGTTTCTAATTATCAGCATGTTGAGAATTTTCACACCCTTTATAACATGGAAATGTTACTCGTTATACATTCCGTGTACAGTCTAGCATACATCAATTGTAGATCAGGCCTATAAAATACGCCAGCATTTGTACCAAGTGTGAGTCTGCAACTTTGTGCCAATATTCATGTGTATTCTGTTGTATATTTGCATGTACTGTCTCTTCTATTACAGCAAAGTATAAACAGAAAACTTTCATCTACTTAATTAGCAAAGCTTTTATAATGAATCAGATATTTTATTATTATTTTCCTTTTGGATGAAATAAGATGGCCGTCTTTTTTATCCATGTGTGGTGCAGACTTCATCTGACTGTTCTTATTCTTCCCCCACATTTATCTCCTAATAGATTTCAGGCAAGGTTCAAATCATCATCCTGTGAGAATGAAGATAACATCTCTGCAGAATTGACCCCTGTCTTAGGGAATGCAGATGCAAAACATGTAGACAATAAAAATCCCTCCTACCTATTATCTAGAAAAAAAAAAAAGAGAAAAAAAACCTCTGCTGCAATTCCATGCATTTGAAGTGCTTATGGGTGAAGGTTTTTACCTTATTTGACGAAAATTTAGAACTCTGCATATATATAGAGGTGTGACTTACAAAAAGGGGATAGTGTTCATTTTTACCTCTAGATCTTTCTTGAAGTTGGAAAGAGTCTATCTGACTTCTGTTAAAACAACTTCTTATTCAAGTTTAGATCTCTACGTGTGAATGTGGCCATAACCAAAAAACAGGATAGGATAAAGGTGTAGTTCACCATTCTCATCTAAATGAAAAAAAGTAAATTTGAGAAGTTTCTCTTTGACCTTAGTGCTTCACAGAGTTGTTTCTCCATATCAATTCTTCTGTCACTTCTTCTGTTCTACTGAATGTATGCGGAATAGAAAGACATAGGAATGAGAGGGGTTGATTCCATCAAATATAAAGAAAGATGTATTTGAATCTGTATAATGAATTACATCTGTTCATAAGAATCTTTTGAGCAATTTGCTTAATATCAAAATGGTTATTATTTACTGGCAAGATTTCAGGAAATTAGTTTCCTATATAACTATATTGCTGTAAACATTATACAGCCACAAGCAATCAGGAATACAACATATAGTAAGTTCACTCTTCAGTAATGCTTTGTGATGATCTATCTCTCTTTACCCTCATAGCTTCCTCCAGTGGCAGACCAAGTTAAAATGGTAAATTTTTTCCCCAATATATTGTGAGTGTATTGACAGCACCTGTCATGCATTCTAATACTATGAGGGAAGAAAACTTTTGCTGTAATATGAAGAAAAATAACGTTCTGTATTGAAATAATGTGTACATCTCAGCACTAATCCAAGTTCAATCTGGTAGGAGTTATGAAATTTTTTTTTTAATGATTCAAGAATGGGTGGCAACAAAGTACCTGGTCCTGTTTACTAGAATATTAAACCACAAGTGACATTCATATAACATCAAAAACCAAAAATGAGTGTTTAGGGACATGTTTTACCAATACTAAAGTTATTATCAAGGTAGATTTTTTTTTTTTTACGTCAGCTACATTATATCTTCAAAATCACTTCCTGAAAAGGTAATGCTATATTGACCAATATTAACCTGGAAAAATGTACGTTCTACAAGGATGAAATAATGAAAGGCTCTGGATTTATGCATTTTCCTTGACAGAGCACAGAGACTACTAGTGGGCTTTGATGACTAAAATATGAGCAGTAAATGGTAAATTGTCTCTTGATTTTGTGATATTCCTATGTGTATATGGGCTGTAACAGTTAATCAGAACACAAAGGGCCAAATTGAACTGGAGACAAGTGATTTACTAAGATTGGATGATATAGGGCAAAATTCACAGTTACTGCCCTTGCTTACTTAATGGATAAAAGAAGGTAACAAAAACTTATAGGTATTCTAACAGATTACTTGTAACTTCCATTGTTTTTCACATTTCTTTCCGTGCTAATAAGACCAATAGAAAAGTTATGACCCATTTTACTTTTACTGATCATCTTCCTCATCAGAGATGTGACTGAAGTCTATGAACTACGATTCAACAGGAATGCGCATCACTCTCATGAGTGGCATATGTGGCCTCATGTGATACAGGAATGTAAAAGCATCAGGGAGTAGGGAAGAGAATTCTTCATGTCTACAATAATGATTAGACAGCTATGAAATAGGTTATCTTAGGGGATAACAATTTAAAGTTATTGGGATGGAGAAAAGAACCTTAAAATATTTTCAGAGTGGGAGAAAATATTTTTGAGGAAATAAATAAAGCATTAAATTTGCTGTGTTTCTGAAAAAAAAAAGATAATAGGGAAAGGCTGTCATAATACTTTATAAATGCTTGAAGATGTGTTTATAAACTTTAGAGAAAATGCAAAAGAAGGAATGAATAAGTAAGCTGAAGTAAAGCACATTAGAACCAGAAACTTGCGAACTTTATCTACAAATATTTCTGTGGCAAAACTGAAGCTATAATTTAAACTAATCCAGGTTATTGACCTCAAGATATGGTTAACTGAGTGAAAACTAAATGACACTCATGTACCTTAGGTCAGACTAGACAATCTTAATAGTTCTTTCTGAGTTTAAGGTATATGAATATAGTATATGAATATATGAATCCAATGCTCCACATTAATTCAGTTAAATACCACACAAGGCCTCACTGTTGGCAACGATAAACTAAACTCACATCCAAGTACATTGTAATATCTTCCTGAATGTCTCACCCTAAACTCTTCCCACTAAAAAGAAAAAAAAAATTAAAAAAATGTTATCTAGTTGCAAGTTGTTTTCAGGATATAAACAAAGGCATGTAAATTTTCATTATGAATTGTTTTGATTACATAACTGGCAGTAAACTACAGAAATAGACAATAGTCAGGAGTACACATTGCAAGCTGAGCCAATATAATAAGGTTATATAATAAGGTTATTTCATCTCATCTGCCAGACAGCAATGTTTTATTATTGCAGAAGAAGAATGTTTGAGAATTTGTTAAAATATTAGTATTATTTAGTGTTGGTAAACAGAAAAAATTAATTGAGAATGTATGTTAGTGTCCTGATTTCACCTGGGATGGAGTTAATTTTCTTCTCAGTAGCTGCTGGGTTTTGGATTTAGTATGGGATTTGGCATGTGAAGAATGTTGATAATACACTGATGTTATGAGTTGTTTCTAAAGAGACCAAGGACACTTTCCAGCTTCCCAGGTTTCACTAATGTGCAGGTGCAGGAAGCTGGGAGGGATATAGCTGGAAGAGTTGACCCAAATAGGCCAAAGAGGGTATTCCATGCCATAAATATCACACTCAATATGTAAGTGGAGGTGGGTGGGTGAGCTGGCTGGCTTTTCTCTTGCTGTTTGGAATCGTTCCAGGATAGTTTTCTGGGGTTTTTTTCACTACATGATTGCTGCTCTGAATGAGCTGTATCAGTCACCGAGTCATCAAGTGATGAGAAATTGTGTATAATTCATTTTGCATTTTTTATTATTCCTATTATTATTATCATTATTTATATATATATATATTATATTTTCCTTTGCTATCTTAGTAAACTGTCTTTATCTCAACCCATGAATTTTCTTTTCTTCCTGATTGTGTTCCACATCCCCTGGGGAGGGGGAGAGTGAGTGAACAGCTGTGTGGTACTTGATTGCTGACTGGGGTTAAACCATGACAGTTAGTTACAGTATGTCTTCAGTTAAATCATTAAGCAGATTTGAATGAATTGTCAACGTGTAATTTCTAAGTGAAAGAATACTGATTTTTATCTTTGAAAGCTAAAGTGTGTCTATAATTTTTTAAAAATATATAAATGGCATAATATGCAACTGAACTTTAAATTATAATGATATTGATAATTCTTTTCAGTATTAATTATAACTTAAACATGCAGTTTATTAATTGATATTAAAACTCAGTTTAATATAAAGTTTACTTGTTTTCTTTTAAAAAAGAAACAATAAAGTGTCTAGCAATTATTACTATATTTAATAATTTATAACATTGCAGATAGAGAAAGAGGTGAACAAAGCTGGATATAATAAAAATTCTCATTGTTTCATACAATTTAAGGCCAGAAAGTTCAAAATATCATCTAATCTGACTTTTTGTATATCACCTGAGATAAACTCCCAGTGGATCTTAGCTCAATCATATACAAACCGTGCATTAAATCTACTTTCATTTTTAGGGACTTAACTGAGTAATTTTCATTTAACTACATTGTTGTTTCCAATTAACTAAATAATTTTCTTTGTTCATCTTTAGAACCTCTGGTTCTGTTGTAGCTGGAGGTGGATCCACTGTGAAAGTGGTTCTTTCTGGGTGAACTCATGTGTTTTGAGAAGACTGGAATATGAATTTGTTTCCATGGCTGGGTCAGGATATGAAGCCACTCTGGAAATGAATTATAAGCACTATTCCAACCAGTTTTGATAATATACTTTGTTTCATCTTTTTTTGAGTCGTAGAGATAATGGAATTACAGTGCCCATTCCCATGACGCGTTATGGCAGAAACATATGTGCACACGGTATGTGCTTCTGCACACTTGCAATCTATGGATGGACTGTAGAGCCTCATGCCTTGTGCAGTTCTCATAATACACTGAGCCTTTAGTTGGACCTTAGTACCCTCATCAAATTTCATCCATTGCAAATAAATGTTTCTAGACCAATTTTGCAACCTCTAGTTCCTTGGCATCTTAGCCTTCAGGTGGTGTCAAGCTCCTAAAAAGTCACAGAAAACAGAAAAGTTTTTGTAATGGAGTTCTAGATGTGTTCACATGAGGAATTTCAGGATGGAAGCATTCGATACTGAAAAAGACACTTAATGACAAAGTCAGAAGAAATTTAGGGAAAGGTGTCTGTCAGAATAGTTTTGTGTATTTCAAAACCTTTTTTGATGTCCAACTTACCTGAGTAAAATTGCATTTCTCCTGGTTTGTCTGGGTTTGTTATGGATGATAAGGTGTTTTTTGCTCGTGCTGTTACTGGTATACATACATAATCAATATTACATATTAATTCCCTCCCCACTCCTTGCCAAGATTATAGTGGGAAAATGACAAAAATATGAACAAGGCCCTAATCAGAAAAAAGGCTATCCTCAGGTTTTGAAAGATTTTTCTTTTAAAGGATGTTTTCTTTAAATAATTGTAGTGTGAGCACCTACGAGTTCAAGGAACTTGCTGAGGCTCATTATGTGGTCTTTATGACCTGTCATTTTCATCTTTCCTGCTATTCCTTGGCTTATTTTGTTTTCTTTAGTATAGAAGAAAGCTCTAAACTGAGTTTTAAATAATTACAAATAGATTTGCCTTTTAAGGCCTTTCTTCTGATGTTACCTGTGAACTGTTGCATTAATTGGTGTGCAACTAAATCTGTACAGAGGCAGTAGGGTGTACAGACTCAGTGACTTCTTTTATAGCGTATCTCATAGCAAATATTTTTCTTTCTTGTTTTTAAACGAGAGTTGAGTGAATATAAATCTGATGGACTATATTATAAAAATAGAGAGAAAAAAGATTGATGAGCAATGTTCAACACATTAATTCTAGGATAATCATGTGTAAGGAAGGAATATGTAAATGTAGTGATGATTTACCAAAATGAGTATATATCTTGCAATTCAGCTTGTCATATGGTGCTTGAGGCAAGAAAATAAGACGAGCATCGTTTAGATATTTAGGGCCAAATTCCGCTTTTGTTTTAAGAAGATGGATTTAAGTTATTTACTTATGTAAGGGCATTATTAGACACTTTGAGTGGCTTAGTGCATTGAAAACCATAGGGAATAAAACACCACGTGAAATTTTATCATCATTCAGACAGTAGATCCTTCTGCAAAAAATCATGGAAATAGTTAAAAGGTTTAGCATATCATGCAGTATCAGGTGAAGCAGATTCTGGAGTATCTGACAGGAAGAAGAACTGCGTTAGGTAAATATAGAAAAGATGTACAACATCAAGAAACTCAAAGCTCATTCATTGATGGTAAGCATGTTAGACTCAATCATTTAAAATAATGATTTTATAAGGAGTAATTTTAGTCTTAATTTGTATATGTAGGCATGTTGGCACTATTTACTGTAGACATTCGACTTAGATGTCTAAGTTATGAGCTTTATCTCCTAAAGTTCTAAATAAAATTAATAGAAAGAGCCATCTCCAGCACATCAGAATAGGAGCCTATCTTTATACTCTTTATATCGCTTTCTGGTTGAGTCTTTCTCTTCCATTGACTGTACAGAAAGCTTAGATGCCTGAAATAGGTGAAATGATTACACCTGGAAAAGTTAAAATTATTATTGGTGTATATTATAATTCTATCAAGGATAGAAATGAGCAGTAATAGTGATATACATTCCTAGATAAGAGAATACAGATTATAGTCAAAACATGCTAATCTTAAAAATAATTATACAATGTTCAGAAGTAAGAATGTAGGAATTGCTTACTCAGATTGGATAAGCTTGGCTGTTTTGTGAGGTCTAATTTTTAATAGATGCCATCCAGAGGGACCTTGACAGGCTGGAGAGGTGGGCCCATGCCAACCTCATGAAGTTCAACCAGGCCAAGTGCAAGGTCCTGCATGTGGGTGACAGCAATCTCAAGCACAAATATAGGCTGGAAGGAGAATGGATTGAGAGCAGCCCTGGGGAAAAGGACTTGGGAGTGCTGGTAAATGAGAAGCTCAACTTGAGACAGCAATGTGCCCTTGCAGCCCAGAAAGCCAACTGCATCCTGGGCTGCACCAAGAGGAGCATGGCCAGCAGGTCGAGGGAGGTGATTCTCCCCCTCTACTCTGCCCTGGTGAGACCCCACCTGGAGTACTGTGTCCAGTTCTGGAGCCCCCAGCACAAGAAGGACATGGACCAGTTGGAGAAGGTCCAGAGGAGGGCCACAAAGATGATAAAAGGGCTGGAGCACCTCTCTTATGAGGCCAGGCTGAGAGAGTTGGGGCTGTTCAGCCTGGAGAAGAGGAGGCTCCAGGGAGACCTGAGAGCGGCCTTCCAGTACCTCAAGGGGGCCTACAAGAAAGATGGGGAGAGGCTGTTCAGTAGGGCCTGTTGCAATAGGACAAGAAGTAATAGTTTTAAAATAGAGGGGGGTAGATTTAGATTAGAAATTAGGAAAAAATTTTCACAATGCGAGTTATAGAACACTGTCCCAGGTTGCCCAGAGAGGTGGTGGATGCCCCATCCCTGGAAACGTTCAAGGCCAGGCTGGATGAGGCTCTGAGCAACCTGACCTAGTCAGGGATGTCCCTGCTCCTTGCAGGG
>JAAGAY010001865.1:0-44698 GCA_011801015.1 Ardeotis arabs
AAAAAAAAAAAAAAAGAATTCAGAAAGGGTGTTGGAAGCATTCATAGACCATTCATTGTTTTTCCTTCATCTTCTCCAAATTTCCACACCATAGGCTAGACTAAACAGTTATCTTCAGATGACTAACTTCAGAGAAGGTAAATCCTAGTGTTAAAGCCCTGCACAAAGGACAACTCATTTAAGAAGGCTTCTAGTTTATTTGGTGCCATTATAACGTTAAAAAAACTGGGTAAGTTTATTCAGTTGACTTCGGAAGCCTTTCTTTTTCTCTTACTTTCTGTCCTGGTTTCAGTAGGGATGGAGGTAATTTTCCTCTCAGTATCTGGTGTGTTTTGGATTTCGGATGTAAAGAGTGTTGATAAGCACACTGATGATAAGAGTTGTTGCTAATGAAACCAAGGACACTGTCTGGCTTTTCAGGTCTCGCTGATGTACAGGTGCAAGAAGCTGGGACAAAGACAGACAGACTAATTGACCCAAACTGGCCAAAGAGAGTATTCCATGCCATAAATGCCATGCTCAATATGTAAGTGGGGGCTGCCCATGGTGGGGTCATCTCCTCTCTTGCTGGCATCACTCCCTCTACCTTGCTGGCTCACTTTCGCTCCTTTGCTTGCTGCTTGGTTTCATTTCCGTAATTGCTGCTTGGGATGGGCTGCATCAGTCATTAGGAGATGGGGTGGTGAGAAATCAGACATTGTTCATTTTGTATATTTTAGTATCCTTATATTTTGTTATTATTGCCATTTTCCTTTGCTATTCTAGTAAACTGTCTTCATCTCAACCCATGAGTTTTTCTTTCTTCTCAATTTCTCTCCCCCATCCTGCTGGGGAGGGGGAGGGTGAGTGAGAAACTGTATGATGACTGGGGTGTAAACCACCACACTTTCTCTTATTCCTGTGCAGATATTACTTTTTTGTATAATGTGAAATATCTCCAGGAAGCGTGTCTAAAACATATTTTCATTGTTCTAGAGGTTTAAGATTTTCTTTCAACTTTCTTGAACAGGAAAAAACTTTGTTATTTTTTTTATTTGATATTTGTTATATATAGTAATTGTTTTTTTTTTTTTATTTGTTATTTAATAAGAGAAAACTGTGCTAGCCTAGCAAACGCATTGGCAGTAGGTAAAAGATAGCTGAAGGCATCTTCATTTACTGGGCATTTTGGAAGTGAAGAAGAGCTTTTTATTTTTTTTTAATTTTCCAAGAGGAGAAGAAGAAGAAGAGAAAACATAAACCTAAGTTATTTATAAATAACTTGCAAAAATAGCTGAATTATGTGACTTTATCTAACATTTACTGCTGTTACTGTGAAAGGTTACTATTTTACTGATTTAAGGGGAAACCGAAAATAAATATGAAAGATAATATGAATGGAAATTTTCAGTTAAAATGTTTTTGTTTTCATGGCCACAATGTAATAACAAAAATCTTTAAAATTAATTTTGTAATACTTTGCAAGCATTTAATCAAAATGTCAAGGCTAATTGATTTTGTATTTAATTACACATAGAAATAATCCTAAGAATGTTGTTAATATTAATGTGGAAGAGTACTACAGATAAGCAATGTGGAGGGACAAAGATGATAATATTAGAGAAAGAGAACATATGTAACGGTATGGTTACTTGTTGTCACGCTAAGACACGTTATTGTGTCAATAGAGGACAAATCCCTCTTGGCAGCCCACAAGGTTGGAGGGTGGTCATCTAACCTATTCAGGGACTTTTCACAGGCAGTGACACTAAGACAAATTCCTTATAGCCTCTATATAAATTATTAAAGTTTCTGGAAACTCATGTTCATGGATAGATAGACAAATTTTATTATATAAGTTTGTGAGTGCATAAAGGTTCAAAGACAGCTGGTGATAAGATACTGACTGTGAAAACAAACTTGAAAATATAGAGAGACATATATATATATACACAGAACTTATAATAAGTTTTAATAGCTAGCAAGATGTTAGTAGCTAAGCGTGCATAACACAAAGGTCTTACTGAATAGAGGTTCCTATCGTGGGGGAAAGAGAGGATCAGCCCATCGACTAGTCCCAGACGTTCTGATGGAGGTCTCTCCCAATACTCCCCTTTTCTTAAGCCATTTTTATACTGTTTTTCTACTTTTAGGTGGAGCTTGAGTGACTCTAGTCATACATACCTATGTTAGAATTGGTGTAGGTAAATCCACCTTTCAACAAAAAGGAAAATTTTACTCTGCCCGGAGTATGGACAATTACCCAGAAACAGTAAACATGTAATATTTGAAGGAAGCTGTCAGAATAGACCACTAAATAAAATGAAGGTAGATGACTATTTATATTTAGATATTTTAACAGTTTTTGATAACAAGTCGTACCAGAAGTTTCTTAGCAGAATGATTTTTGACAGCACTAAATAAAGCATAAAGTGATCTCCCAATAATAACACTGTTTAGTAGGCAACAACAGGATTAGTTCATGTTTTTTCACAGTGAATCTAATTGAATAAAGCTAATGGTCACAAAAAAGTGCAAATTAAGAGAGGAATACATGTTCTGATTGGCTTATAAATTATATTAGAGTACCTCAAACTATAAAATTCCCATTGGCTGATTTGCATAAATGAACTGGGATTGTGATGGCCTTGTAGCAATCTCCAGTACCCAGCTTCCAGAGACTGGCTAAAATCTGCTGTTGGAAAGATCAGGTGGCCACTCAGCAGAATCCTAGGAAAGACTTGTCACTGCACCAATGGGATTAATTGCACATGCAGTGTAGAAGACTGTATCCACATCCTTTTAAAGTCAGTGAAAAGAAAAAGAAATTTTACTGATGCAAGTCATCAGAGTTATTTTAGGTATCTACCTTAGACTCATATGATTCATGACCTAAAGGTGTCTATGTCTCCCTATTAATTATAAATGGAGGTTACTACAGACGACTTAAAGGTCTGGTTCAATACTCTCATTTCATATCTATGAAACAGCATTTTCCCAAATTCCATGACAGCTATTAATTTAAAAATGCTGCAGACATTCGCCAGCCATGGCCTCGTATAGTAATCCAGTCAATTTGGAGGCAGTATTTAAGAAGTTGCTGGACCTTCAAAAATTGGGTGCATTGTCAAGGAGATAAGCTTAACTGTCCAAGAAGTAAGTATGAAAAAATTCAGAAATACAGGATTTTACTTTCAGAAGAACTCAGCATGACTATGAAACTTCTGACTGAAAGTGAGATGAAGGTGCCAATGCTAGCAAGCTGTGAGAGGTAGCATTTGGATTTATGAACACAAATTCCTCATTGGGACAGCAAGCAGGCAAGCAGCCAGTTCCACTAGAGGTTTACAGCTAGGTGCTAGTGGTGAGGTAATTCTGAACTGGCATGGAAATCTGGATCCAGCTGATGCTCCTCTGATAGCTTTTGGCAGTCAGAGGGCTACCACCTAAAATTAGTTTTTATGGTTGAATGGTAATTGTCAGGGAAAACTTCAGGACTGATCTTCCAGAAACTCACATGGGAATTTGTAAAAACGTTGTTAGTTGTTAGCATCCTATTTGTACCTAGCACCTTGCTCTACCTTTACAGCAGCGAGAAGGAAAATGGCAGAGTATATTCTCTGAACATTCTTTCTCAATTATGTCTCTGTACTTGACTGGGACATAGCTTTTGATAAATTCACTCTTCTGTTACTCTGGAAAAGCACCAACATAAGCACAAATAGTCCTCCCTTTCCTTGGAAACTAAGTTGTAGCAACTTTAGCTTTGATTTTCTGTGACTAGTGACAAATACCAGACTGTCATTTTAGAAATTAGTATAAATCCCTAATATGAATATGAATCTCATACGATAGGGAATAGACATCACAGTAGGGAAGACTGATAATTAGTTGTCAAACATTATTTTTGGAATCTATATTATTCAGAGTCAGTGCAGCACAAATCTCTGACAAGAAAATGAATAAAACTTGGGGCATATAAAAGAAAATTATTGACTACTGAGAAACTATAGGGGATGGAAAGGAAACACCAGTCACATTAATTGGTTGCAGCTCTAATAGCTAGTGTTTGTCTGCAGCTGTTTGATTCACATACATGCCTGTTTCCTGATATCTAGCAGTGAAATTTATTTTTTTTTTTTATTTTTTAGAGTCAGTGAGATGGAAATGACAAGGACTTTCAAGTGTATAAAATGTGATAAGCTTAAAGACAGCAGCTTTAAATGAAACAGCTTTTTCATATAGCAGTTTTAAATATAGCAGTATTGGTTTCAATAGGGAGCTGAGATAGCCGAAAAGAAGAATGCCCCATCCCTGGAAACTTTCAAGGCCAGGTTGGACAGGGTTCTGAGCAATCTGATCTGGTTGAAGACATCCCTGCTCCTAGCTGGGTGTGGGGGTAGGACTAGGTGACCTTTAAAGGTCCTTTCCAACCCAAACTACTCTATGATTCTATAACTGAAGAACTGGAAAAAGAGGAGGCATGCCTAAAATGATACGTGCTTCCCCCTTCAGTTGTATCTTTTAAAAAAAAAAAAAATTCTTGTTCTTCTTCTTGATGTATTTTCATCTTTTTGGAAGGAGTAGAGAACTTAAGTGGAATTTTTGCTGCTTGTAAACTATTTGGCATGTTTGAAATGCAGGAGCTTCTCAGAACAGATATAGATTATAGCAAACAAATACAGATAAATATACTTCATAATTAACCAATTGATATTATAATGATTCCACTTTTGTGATTGAATGAGTGTGTACATATATATATATGTATATCTACGTATCAAAGAATCAGAGAACACTGTGGTGGGAATGGTTGTGAAAATGGCCAATCAGGACAATTTTAAATTTCTAAACAAAATCTTACTGAATTCCTTCATTAACAACATACTTTGTGATAATGGTTAATTCTCATGTGTTATTAATCAACATTGTTACACATGCAAAACTGTTAGTCTTTACAATCACAGATCCCATTGGCATGAGGCTTGGGAGCTCTTTGGCAAAAGAAGTTAAGAGTCTAAGTGGGATTATCTTCTTTCTTTGGTTTCCCTGACTTCTCTAGTTTTTGGTTTTGTTTTGTTTTTTTTTTTTTAATATTATTCTATTGCCTCCATTCCCAGAAAAGACAGATCTCATCTGCTTCTGAAACTGCCTATCTTCATTACGGTTTACCAGTCATCCAGTAATCTACCAGGGCTGTTTGCAGGACGTCCTACCTCTCTGTGGTGTCTTGTGCTTATCAGTCTGCTAGCTTTTTTTGCTACTCTAGTGTCTGCTACATGTAACTAAAAACATCTTTGTTTGCATTTTTGGTGGTCATATTGCTTACATAGTAATGTAAAGTACTTATACATTGCGTTTGGTCCTTCCATCACAGTGTTAAAAAGCACCTAAATACTGCTGTTAACGATGCTATTTTGGTATGCCTACACTTCGTTTCAAGGCAAACTAATAATAATAATATCCTGATTTATACATTTATACATATACATATATGATTGATATGTGCTGCAGGCCTGTGCTTTGGCTTCATCACTGCCCACCATCTCCCAATGTACCCACCAGATGAGCTTGCAATGGGAAGGGCCTTGCTGTGGAGGGAGCATGAGCAGGCTGCTGTTTTCGTTTGTGTTTGGTGCACATGCTCAGGTGAGCTCTAAAACATGGAACAACTCCCCTCTCGGGTCTTCTCTGGGATCAGTGTATTTGTAAAGGAATAGAAGGGAACAAGTCCTCTCTACTGGGTCAGGAGCTGAAGTGTCCTGAGGAGGAAATGTTTGTGCTTGGACCTCACACAGCAACCATTTGGCTCTCAGTAAGAGAAGTAGATACGAGGTGAGACAAATGGCTCAGCTTCCCTGAAGTCTGATTGTTTGAAAAAAAAAAATCCCATTTTGGAATACAACAGCACATACTAAGCAGGTTTCAGTTTTCCTCTATGGAGTACATTCCTTACTTGTGTTGTCAGGTGTTCTATGTCAGCATGCCAAATTCAGTGAAAAATACAGCAAGTTAACATTAAATTTTAATTAAATGGGAAGTCAGTCTTGTATTGTGGAGAAATTCCATTCTCTTTGGAATCAAGATCAAACTTCCCACTAGCATCTCTAAAATTTGACTTTGTAGAGTTAGGTTTGGTTTGGAGTTTTTTGTGTGGTTTCTTTTTTTCTTCAGATAGTATTTAATTAAATAAAGTTCTAATGGGATTTTCCATGAAAAAAATGTATTAGAATTATTTTCATATTAATTAAGTATTAATATTTTTAGGCAACTCTATTAGAAATACTTTGTAAGATTATAGAACTTCGAGGACTTTTGAGCCCAACAGATTTCCACAGATCTTTGCCTCTTCTCCTCAGCCAAAAAATAAAAGGAGCTAATGACTGAATAAAGGTAATAACTTAGATTCTAAAGTTTACAATTAATTCAAATGTTAGATTTAATCTTCTTCTAGTCACTTAGATACCTAAATGCTTTCAGCCTCTGTCTTAATCTAACAACTTCAACAATGTGTACAAGGTGTTTAACAGTGTGTATAACAAGATGCATGCAAGATCTTTATGTATCTTTTCTTGAAAGAAAAAAAAAAGTCTTTTCTCAGATGTGAAAAATGTCCAGCATAAGGATTCCATGGACTTTTAGAGCTCAGTGCTACTAAAATAACCTGTATTACTAAAATAACTGAATTCCTAGGATCAAGAATTTTATCGGCTGAGTGATGTTCACAGCCTTCCAACATTTTTTTTTCCTCAAAAAAAAGCAAACAACTCCCTACAAATACACTTTGTTGGAGCCTCTCAGGATAGGTAAGACTGTAATCAGCCAAAAACTTATATTTGAAAATTGGATAGGTAAGACTGTAATTAGCCAAAAACTTGGACTCAGACCTGTACTTAATTGTCTTAAGTAAATCATCCTACTTGTGAAAGGTGCCATCAGCATTCTGAGCTTCAGAATCATACAATTATTTTCGCAATGATCACCCAGTCAGGCACATCTAGCCTGGACTTTAAACTTCACAGTTAGAGGGACTAGCTATCCTTACATCTAAACAAATGACCTGTAACTACAGATTTACTGTCTTAATAATTATTGATTTAAGGTCCTAATAGGAACCTAGCACTTTGGTCCTAAAGGCAGAGCTTCTGGATAGGTTATGCAAGTGATGCACTTCTGAAAATCAAAATCCAAGTGTAAAGTGTCAGATACCTGAAAAACTAAAGCAATAAAATGAAAGAAAATAATTGTCACAATCTGTTTTGCCAGATGGAACTACCTAAAACTCAGAGAATATATGACTCAAGGATTTAGTTAAAAGCATAAATAACAAAGGAAATCTGTAATTATCCATGAAAATGGTTTAGTTTCTCTATATTCAAAATTCTGAAACTGAATACGCTTTCAGAAGAACCACCTAAACTAAGTATCTCAATTTGATTTTAATATTCCTTACCTAGGATATTGTCATATGGGTCAAACAGTTCTCTGGAAATGTTTGTCTTTTCCCATTAGCTACAGAGGGAACAGTGTAACTAGCAGCTTTTAAAGTTGTCAGGATGAATCCAAGGCCTAGGAGTGTGAAATTGTAGTTATAAACAAAACCAGAAGTGTTTCTCTTTTGACAGAGCTGGACACCTATATTTTGTCTCACGACTAGCCCTGTTTATGATTAAGAAACTATGCATTTTTGATACTAAGTACGTATTTCTGGATGGTCCCGTGATATCAGCTGCATGCCTATGCTAAAATTATTCCTCAGAAAGAGCATGAGCTAGTCCTTTTCTACATGACCTGAGACAATGGTTGTATCAAATGGCCTTTTCTGAATGTGTTCATATGTATCTGGCACAGTCAAGAAGTACATTTCTACTGTAGAACACTATAGCTCTCTCTTTAGGAGGACACGAAAAATACCTAGTAATATGCTGGACAGACCTAGTAGATGTTGAGCTGGAGATGTTGGCAAAGTGGAATCCATAGAAATATATAAGGAAATAAATTACATTCTTCACTAGACTAATTATAGGCATAGAAAATAAATCAATATCTATTAAGTCTCCTGGAAGGAGTGACTGAAAGTCAGGACCTACTCTTTGCTGCTTGTAGGTTTAATTCCTTCATTACAGAGACAGGTTCTTTTCTCTGTACTCTTTTTTGATATGAGGTATTTTGAATTTCTTCCTCAATATTTCATAGCTACAATAGAAGTGAAGAGTGACATAATCACAGAAAAGTTCACAGGCTGATGATTATGGAATAATGTCATGCAAATTTGGACTCTTACAGGTCTCTCATTCTATAAGTGAATATTCAGTCCATGAAGCTACATCATAAAAAAAGAGCAGGAGTCACCAGCAGCTGTTTTAAAGCAAGAGCCTATAACTATGATTAGTCATAGGTCATACTCAATGTGTGTGTATACGATGAGATCAGCTGAATATTGGATCAGTGGAGCTCAGTATAATTTAGGAGAGAAAAAGGATTTAAAATATTAAAAACATGGAAGTTCTGCACAGGCACAGAAGCGTAAGTCTTGATCCTGTTGGACTTCAAAGTCAAAGAAGGGCTGCTCATTTTTACAGAGATTTTCTGGAACCTAATTCTGTATTTAAGTGCCTGAGTTTCACCTAATATATTGGAGCTATGCAAGGTGAAATATAAATAAAAAAAAAAGAAAAACAGGATTTGAACAAGATAAACAGAATTTTCTTTACAATGAAGAACATTTTTTCTTCTTTTCTAATAGTATACAGACTCCATAAGGATTTTATCCTGTTTATAATTTATAAGACTATTCATAAAAGCCACAAAGTGGTTCATCCACCTTTAATTTATATTTATATAAATAAAATATTTTGCTGTACCTTTGGGAAAGTTTCTTTGTGTGGCTTTTGTTGTCTTTTAGTGTTTAAATATTTAAGTTCTACATGTGGTGCAAGAAGCTGTTAAGTTGAATAAAAATCATTCATAATACAGTTTATAGTATTAAATATTGCATAATTTCACTAACATATTTTCAAATTATTAACATAAAACCATTGTATTTTTCACCTGGCAGACAACCTTAAACAGCAATGTCTTAATTAATTATCTTCTAGAAGCCAAAGATGAGCTTAAAAGTATTTTAAAATATTTTAAGTTATTCCTGGAAAGCAGCAGCATTACTTTAGGAGTACTTAAATAGGCTTACAAATATTAATTGAATTTGCTTTTATCATCCTTGGCTTAGTATAAATTTGTAGAGCGTGATATCAGAGAACTTGAAAAAGTGAAAAGCAGCAGACTTTTAGTCAATGTTCTTGAGGCATAACATGCTTATAGCCCTAGAACTCAACATCTCAATTATTGTAGCTTTTTTGATAATAAAACATGTGTTCTAAAATTCTTTTTCTTAATCTGAATATTGGACAGCACTAAGGAAATTGCTCTAATAAGAGAGGTATTTAGTTATTAATAAATTATTCTCTTTTTTTTTCTTTTTCTTTCTGAATAGAGTGAGTAATACTGGCATGCGTTGATTCTTCTCATCTGTATGCATGATTAGCAATAACAAAAAAGAAAAAAAGTGGAACACACGGTCTGTTGCTTACTGATCTTCAGAATTCTACATTTTTCCTTTCTTGTGTAGTTAAGTTTACTGATGGAATGAGAAAGCTAGAAAGCTAAAATATAATTCAGAAATGGTGCCTCAAACTTAATCTAGTTTGATGTTGAAACACCACATGATAGAGAAACTAAATAGCATATAAAACTAACCAACCTTGCAGCTCAATTTCTGTTCTACTGCCATCTAGGTTGCACTTTGGTAATTATGTGAAGATGGACAGCATAGCCTTAGTATAAGTACACTTTTACAATTTTGACACAAAAAACACATGGTGCCTGAAAAGGCATTGTAATCCAGGATCCAGTACTTGGATCTTGGTTCTAATGATAAACATAAATCCATTAACAGGAAAAAAATGCACAGAAGTGTGCTTCAGGTATGTTAGAATATAAGCATATGATTAAAGCTGATAATATGTTTCTTTCCTAAAAGGGGATTTTTTTTTTCTTGCCTAAAAATTGTCAATAAATATTATTGTTACACTGTTATCATAAAGTTTTTGAAACAAATTCTTATTTCTAGAAGATGCTGTGTGTTTCAGCTAACACAAAGCCACTAGATGGATTGCTTCTCTTTACACTAGCTTTTGACATACTTTTTTTTGAGTGAAAAATAAGATGATATTGACATGGACTTTGGAAAGATTACTGTGTGCCTAAAACCCTGATATCCTAATGAACATGGACTAGAGGTAAGCAATTTATTTTCAGTGATCTTTCAGTTTTCTGTTGAAATTGAGGTATTTCTCCAACTCTACATGCTGCTAGTTAAAAAGCAAGTTAAGTGTGGGAGTTGGTTTTACATATAAGTGATGTAAAAGAAGCCTAGTACAGCCAAATCATAAATAGATGCCTTCCTCTGAAAATTATTACATATCTCTGATGGAGTGCGAATTGCTTGATTAAAAATTGTTGGTTTTAGTGTGAAATACTTCATCAGAATAAAACATACAAATCTGTGTTACATAACAGCAATTTAATATGTGTTAAGTGTCAAGGATTCACTGAGTGTCATATCACTGCATCAGTCACAAAGTTACATAGTAAATGTCACATTTCTTAAGTGTAGGCATCCTACTGTCCAAGGAGCTCAGTGTTTTCCTGTATCCCAGATGCTTTGTTACTTCTATGTATTAAATCAGATACAGCAACAAAGTAAATCTGAGAATGGCAGAGGGGGAGAGAGAGAGAGAGAGAGAGACTTACCAACAAAAAATATCACATACACAGATGAAGGGTTTATAAATAAAATATTATTCCATGAAAATACTGAAGGAGAGAATAAATTCTAAGATGGCCTTCTCTGTGCCACAGTATTACAAAATCAGTCTTGTATTTTTTCCTCTTTTAGATATATAACACATTTTGTAAACTTCTCTTTTTAATTTTTTTTTTAATCTCTGCCCTGTGAGATTTAAAACTTGGTGCACCGAGTGGAGCTTTTAATGCCAGTGTTATTGTAGTGTACAAGGAAAACTCTGATGCACTTATGTAGAATGTCTGGTTTATATTTTGAAAAATTCCCTTTAGAAGTCAAATTAAAACCTTACATGCCTTAAAAGGCTAATAGTATGTTCCTCTCTGCCCTTCTAGTGAAACATTAACCCCTTTATGTAATGATTTTCAGACCTAAATAGCAATCTTCCCATGTTCTCTACCTTCTCAATATATTCCTCCTATTCCTCCCTTTATTCATTAGCAGAACTAGTTTTTGATCACTAAGGAAATTTAACTTGGTATCTCTCATGAATACATGTATATATAAATACCTACATCTATATATATATGTATGTATGTATGTACGTATATAAGCATACATACTCCCATACATTAACCTAGCCGTAAACACTTGCAAGGTATGTATGTAAAGTGAGAATTGAATAGTCTGACTGCTTTTCAGCTAAATAATAACTAGACTGCATTTTATTTTTAACTTCTTTTTTTTTTAATATTCACCATGTTTCAGAATATGGAGTGATATCATAGACTGAAATCATAGCAGTCCATAGGTCTAAATTTCCATTAAATTCACTTTTTTTTTCCTCTATTTTCTTTTTAAAAACAAGGAGATTTGAGTCACTGTGAAAGAAGGTACAGTGGTGAAAGTACTTGAAAGAGCGTTGCTGAAAACCACAACATGACTACGAGGGTCAAGAGCTAATAGAGACTACTGGTTAATATATAGGCTAGAGTCAAATTTAAGATGCAAATAAGAATAGATACAGTGCATTATCGTAAACTGAGAGCAGTAGAATTTAACAATATAAAAGTCTTAACAAATCTGAACTTTAAGTATTATTAAATTTAAAATTCATTAAAACATATTCAATCCACCTAAATCCTACCATAATTAAGGAGTAGGAAACAAAATTCCACCAACTACTTGGCTGTTTTTATGTCTTTGTTGTAAATAACCATTACAGATTCCTTAATCTATTAAGAAAATAACTTCCAAGCCTCATATTCTGTAAGTATATAAACTGAAGCTCACAAGTGTTCAGAAAAACTTATTCTGAGATGATGATGATCATCTTCCTACTGCCTACAGCTTAATTGCCATCAGCATTAGGACAAACTTAGGTTCTCCTAAAAAAAATTTTGAACTACAAATGGTGTTCCCAGCATTAATAAATAGTGACATAATTGGAAGTGTCCGTGCACAATAAATTGAACAGGAACCTAGCAATTACATCATTTCCCCAAGGAACAAGTGACACAGGTACCAAACTCCTTGGCATAAAACATGCATTAACCTAGATTATGCCATTCTCCACTCTTTCTTTTGAACTGTGTGTGGTGTGGGGAGGTAGAAAGAGGGTGGACAAATGAGAAGTGCATTATTCAATTCAGGTGAGCGGTGGATCTTCAGAAGCACCTTTCCCTCAGCAGTAATGATCTGGGGATGTTTGGCAACTACCTCAGAACAATGAATTATTTCCCCATTGGAATATAAATTAAATACTTATGTCATTATTTTAAATAGCATCTTTAAAATAAATTGCCTCTTTTGAAACCTTGGCTTCTATTTGACAAATATTGCAAATATTAACATCCACACTGTATTTTGAAAAATACTAGTTGGCTAGCACATGATGACAATCTTTCTTTACTGTCTAAACAAGGACTCTGTGATTCATCAAAATACACATAGATCTAAGGAGAAACTATGAAATAGATATTTATCTTCTCATGGTCATACTGCTGTAATTAGGTGTTTTTGCATCACTGACTTCTGGGAAACTATATAATGATAAAAATTTCAGAATGGTGAAGTTCCGTAAAATGAAATATACTGCATATTACTTATAAATTTTTCTTTCAAAGGTATTTCCAGCAGAAAGATGATCTTAAATAGTGTCAGATTTCTCTGCTGCTTCTGCATATCTACTTCTGTTTCACGAAACAAAGCTTATTTTAAAAAAAATACTTCTATTAGGTCTTCCAGGACCTTATGAAGCAATGATATGAAATGAAAGTAGCAAATAATATACAAATACAGTTATTAATTTAAAATCTTCAAAATTGTTGAAGTCCATTTATTGTTTCCTTTTTTGACTTATTTGTTGTACATTTTAATTTCATATTTCCCTGTTCAAAATTATTTTTTCTTTTCTACCTGGGGCGTGGTCATGTTTCATAGCAATATTTGTGCCTATAACTCATACTATTACATTTTATCCAGAATTTTCCTTTCTCTGCTGAATGTTATCAAAAATAGACCTACATATTGTCTCTATGTTTAGCTCCCACCGAAGTCAATAGTGAGACTTTGGATAGCATTAGTAGCTGGTTGACCCCACTGATTATCAGAAAACAAGATTGATAGTTTAAGTTATATTCCTTACTGCCAGAGGCTGACAGAGTGCTAACTTCTGGTTTGTAGGGGCTGTAAAATTCTATCTTCTTTTTCAGAGACTGCTTCAGCTGTGTGTCTTGGCTGCAAACAAGATTGATTGTATACTGGACAGCATTCAGAGAAGTGTAGTCACAGGTTGAGGGAGGTGATATTTCCCCTCTATTCAGAACTGGTGAGACCACACCTGGGCCACTGTGTCCAGTGCTGGGCTTCCTAGTACGAGAGAGCCATGGACATACTGGAGAGAGTTCAGCAGCAGGCTAGCAAGCTGGTCAAGGGCCTGGAGTACACAAGGAGGAGAGGCTGAGAGAACTGGAGTTGTTTAGCCTGGGAATGAGAAAGTTATGAGGAGACTTCATTGCTGTCTGACCCTACCTAATGGGAAGGTGTAAACAAGATGGAAATCAGATCCTTCTTGGAGGTGCAGAATCAAGCACAAGAGATGACAGACATAATATAGGAAATTCAATTTCAAAAGAAAAAAAAATATTACATGAGGATGATCAAACACTTACACTCAAACTCAAACACAATTTCCCAGAGAGATTTTTGGAATTGACATCTTCAGGAATATTCAGGCCTGACTGGACATTGATCTGACCAGCCAGCTCTGAGTTGGCCCTACTCTGAGAAGGAGATTGGACAAGATGACCTCTGGATGTCCCTTCCAGCTTATATGATTCTCTGATTCTATGATTTCATTTGTTTGTCTTTCTGACCAGACAATAAAAAAAATGTTCCTTGCAGAGTTCAGGAAATTGCAGGCAGTCTCTTCTTTAAACAGCATTATGGGATAATCTAGATTACCCCTCTGGTTCAAACTTAGAGCCATTCCTTATACCTACCTTCTCTGATTAGACAGCTATCAGTCTTTAAATTTGTTTTGTACTGAGGATTCCTCCCTTGTCAATGTACTAATTTTTAACAATTCTGCAGATAACATCTGTCTAGTTCCAAAATTATGGAGCTCTCTGTACTGGAGTCTGACTATGCCTAGGTCAGACAATGTATTTCATTTTGTTTGGAAAACTTGCACAATAGTTGGATTAGCTTTCCATTTTAGATTTTTAATGGACTGTGGGCCTGATGAACAAATTAGGTGATAAAAGATGTTTTAAGACAAGAAAAAAGGTTTTATGAACAAATAAAGGGCAGGAGTAAAAATGGAAAATATAAATAACTCTGCCAAATAACTGAAAGTAACCTTAATGATATCCATAATACTGGTCATGCAGGAAAAGTAAATGAAATTTGGCCTCCTATTACAGTGACATTTCATATTGTACATTAGTATATAGTGTAAATTACTGACTATTAAACTGACATGCAGTTGAAATCACACTGAATCACACTAAACCAAATACATTTTCTTTAGAGTCTATGTGAAATCAATGACCAGATTAAAAACAAATAAACAAATACTATAAATATGTTATTAATTTGAAATAAATAACCTTCAGAGTAAAGCAGTGAGAGGAAAAAACACAACACCACACTTTTATATTGTGCATTATCTTTGCTTTTAAACTTTCAATTGTTCGTCTTAGCTAGATTATTTTATTATTTATAATATTAACTTTCTCATTTACCTCTTGTTCCCTTAGGAACTGTCAATTATTGTTGCATCATGTAGATTTGTTCTAAAGTGAAGAAATCATTGGAAGCTCTGACTTCCCCACCAATCAACAGGATGAGGATGTAACCGTCAATTGGTTGTACATTAGCAGGTAATATTGATGCTGTCCTGCAAACACTTCCTCCTTATTACAGTAAGTGGAACAGGTCTTGCAGTGATCAAGGCTATAGGGAAGGAAACTGGGCTTTGTGTATGCCTTTCCTCCAGTCCAGAATGATACAGCTTCTGACATGCTAAAGTAAAGCCAGCCACATCACATTAGATGTGATTTGTCTGCTTTAAATTCAACCATCTAAACTTTAGTTATTTTGTCTACTTTTGTCCTCCTATCGTTAGGAGATGGGCCCATCAGAGTCTATCATCAAGGCAAATTCATCCCACAGGCATAAGAAGGGTCCTCCAAAAGGCTTCAGAAATTAAAAAACAAAACAAACCTGAGGAATTTGAAATATATTTGATTATACCAAGACATTGTGCCAGTTATTTCTACATTTTAATCAGTGTCTATCTATATACCTATAAGTCTCCTTCCTCGACACTCATGCCCATCCACAGAATCACAGAATGGTTGAGAGTGGACGGAATTTTCAGAGCTCATATGGTCCAACCTTCTTGCCCAAACAGGATCACCTTCAGCCAGTTTCCCTGGACCACATCCAGATCGCTTTTGAATATCTCCAAGGATGGATATTCCACAATATCTCTGGGCAACCTGTTCCAGTGCTCAGTCCACAAAATAGGTATTCCTGACTCAAGCTGTTTCTTACTCTACACCAAAGAAGCCTGAAACACCTGCTTTAGAATTAGTTAATTTGACAGATGAATAATTTGTATTCACAATATCCTTATTATGTGACCAAATTGATAGGAGCACACAATAGCTGCTATATAAAAAATACTATGTACATTGCAATTTCCAGGTGTACTACATTTTCAGTTGTCAGAGTGAAAGCATTTATTGTGTATGTTAGTTAAATTAAATCAACTATATTTAGCAGACCATGTACACTATTTGTTAGTTACACATTTAAGTCCTTTTAGTAAAAGTTATTATTTTTGCTTGATATGAAGAAAATGTATTCATATACATAATGTAGGAGAGGCAACTGGTGATAAAAATTAGGTTTTATATTTAAGAAAGGATAAAGAAAGTGTTGTGAAAAGTCCAGTTTAAAGTTAGTATCACTGGCAGAACTAATTTATGAGATATGACACAATAACAGACAGACAGAGAAAACTTGGATAGAACAAAGTTATGATGAATAACTTCAATGCTAAAACCATAAAGTTTTAATTCAGTGAGGTAGAAAATGAGGAGTCATTGTTTTGGAGACTAAAATAACGAGTAAGGAAGATTATGCTAAACATGGAATTTTGAATGGATATTAGGAATACAAGCAATAAGAAATAATAACTTGGAATTATATCTGTTCATTTTTGTAGTAATAGGAATTCGATACAATGCTTTTTGAATGTTATTAAAGCCATGTATCACATAACTGAGAGACAGTACAGTAAAAAAATCAGATCAGAGTAGATATGTATCAAAATAATTCAAAGTATCCAAGAATTACAACTGTAAAAGAGAAATAGCAGGAAGATAATTCCCCTGTGCTGGAATACCAAGAGGGATGATAAACTAACATTACCAAGATAAGATGACTATCATAGAATCATAGAACCACAGAATCTTTAAGGTTGGAAAAGACATCTGAGATCATCAAGTCCAACTGTCAACCCAACACCACCATGTCCACTAAATTGTGTCCTGAAGTGCCACGTCTACACATTCCTTGAAAACCTCCAGGATGGTGATTTCACCACTTCCTTGGGCAGCCTGTTCCAGTGCCTGATCACTCTTTCAGTAAAGAAGTCTAAACCAGTCTAATCCAGTCTAAACCTCCCCTGCCACAACTTGAGGCCACTTCCCCTTGTCCTATCACAAGTTATTTTGGAGAAGAGACCAACGCTTGCCTCTCTACAACCTCCTTTCAGGTAGTTGTAGAGAGTAATGAGCTCTCCCCTCAGCCTCCTCTAGACTAAACAATCCCAGTTCCCTCAGCCACTCCTTTTAAGACTTGTGCTCCAGACCCTTCACCAGCTTCGTTGCCCTTCTCTAGACACACTCCAGCAACTCAGCGTCCTTCTTGAACTGAGGGGTCCAAAACTGCACACAGTATTTGAGGTGTGGCCTCACCAGTTCCAAGTACAGGGGCACAATCTCTTCCGTACTCCTGCTGACCACACTGTTCCTGATGCAGGCCAGAATGCTGTTGGCCTTCTTGGCCACCTGGGCACACTGCTGGCTCATGTTCAGTCAGCTGTCTACCAGCACCCCCAGGTCTCTTTCTGCTGGGCAGCTTTCCAGCCCTAAGCCTGTAGCGTTGCATGGGGTTGTTGTGACCCAAGTGCAGGACCCGGCACTTGACCTTGTTGAACCTCATACAGTTCACCTTGGTCCATTGGTCCAGTCTGTCCAGATCACTCTGCAGAGTCTTCTCTGACAGATTGACACTGTCGCCAAATTTGGTGTCACCTGCAGTCCTGAGGGACCACTCAATCCCCTCATCCAGGTCATTGATAAAGATATTAAACAGAACTGGCCCCAGCACTGTGGGCCAACACTGTGGTGTTCCCTGGGGAACATCTCTTGTGACCAGCCACAAACTGGATTTAACTCTGTTCACCACAACACTCTGGGCTCAGCCATCCAGCCAGTTTTTAACCCATCGCAGGGTACACCTGTCCAAGCCATGAGCTGCCAGTTTCTCTAGGAGAATGCTGTGGGAGATGGCATCAAAAGCTTTAGTAAAGTCTGGGTAGATAACATCCACATCCTTCCCGTCATCCACTAGGTGGGTCACCTTGTCATAGAAGGAGATCAGGTAGGTCAAACAGGACTTGCCTTTCATGAACTCATGCTGGCTGGGCCTGATCCTCTTGGTTGTCTTGCACATGCCTGGTGAGCACACTCAGGATGAACTGCTCCATAATCTTCCCCGGCACTGAGGTCAGGCTGTAGTCCCTGCATCCTCCTTCCAGCCCTTCTTGTAGATAGGCATCACATTGGCAAGCCTCCAGTCATCCAGGACCTCCCCTGTTAACCAGGTCTGCTGATAGATGATGGAGAGTGGCTTGGCGAGCTCCTTCACCAGCTGCCTCAGTACCCTTGGGTGGATCCCATCCGGCCTCATAGACATGTTTGTGTCCAGGTGGTGTAGCAGGTCGATAATTGCTTCCTCTTGGATTGTGGGGATTTCATTCTGCTCTCTGTCCCCATCTTCCAGCTCAGGGGGCTGAACGCCCTGGGGATAACTGGTCTGACTATTACAGACTGAGGCAAAGAATGCATTAAGTACCTCAGCCTTTTCCTCATCCTTGGTGATAGTGTTCCCTCTTGCATCCAGTAAAGGATGCAGATTCTCTTTGGCTCTCTTTTTGTTGTTGATGTACTTGTAGAAACATTTCTTGTTATCTTTAACAACACTGGCCAGATTGAGTTCTAGCTCGGCTTTTGCCTTTCTAATTTTCTCTCTACATGACCTAACAAGCTGCATGTACTTTTCTTGAGTTGCCTGCCCCTTCTTCCAAGAGCAGTAGGCTCTCTTTTTTTTTCCCTGAGTCCTAGCAAAAGCTCCCTGTGCAGCCGGGCAGGTCGTCTCCCCCACTGGTTAGTCTTACAGCACATGGGGACACCCTGCTCCTGCACCTTTAAGACCTCCTTCTTGAAGAATGTCCCACCTTCCCAGACTGCTTTGCCCTTCAGGACTGCCTCCCAAGGGACCCTGTCAATCAGTGTCCTGAACAGGCCAAAGTCTGCCCTCCATAAGTCCATGGTAGCAGTTTTGCTGACCCCTCTCCTTACCTCTCCAATAACTGAAAACTCTATCCTTTCATGGTTGCTTAGCCCAAGATGGCCTCCAACTACCACATCTCCCACCAGCCCTTCTCTGTTTGTAAACAGCAGATGGAGCAAGACACCTTCCCTGGAAGGCTCACTCACCAGCTGTGTCAGGAAGTTATCTTCCACACACTCCAGGAACCTCTTAGACTGTTTCCTCTCTGCTGTGTTGTATTTTCAGCAGATGTCTGGTAAGTTTAAGTACTCCATGAGAATGAGGGCTAGTGATTGTGAGACTTCTGCCAGCCACTTGTAGAATGCCTCATCTGCCTCTTCATCCCAGTTGTATGGTTTATAACAGACTCCCAACAGGATATCTGCCTAAAATGAAACCAGAAACTTCCCGGACTTTTTCACAGCTTACTGAAAAGATTTATTACTCCCTAGTATCCATATCCAGTTCTGGATGGAATAAATTGTGTGACCATGGGCTCAAATAGAGATCATAGAGACAATTTAGTTCCAGGATTCCCTTTGGCAACAATCTGTGCAGCACAACTGATTTCTATGTGGACATCTTTGGTGCTCCTTACTCATACTTGCTAGCAGCATATCTACAAAATTGTCAGACCTCTAGTGTCAAGTTCATGTGGTCCTAAAGAAAAAACACGAAGTAGACAAGGTATGTTGAAGTCTTTCCTATGCTGCCCTAGTACTTGAAATCAAGCAGTTTAGTATTTTAGGAAATAGTAATTGTTATTAGGATAATAAAATAGTTACCCGTGTTTTTTGTAAATTGTGAAAAATAATGCAAGGATATTTCTCTGGAAAATAATAGTCCCTCTGGCAATTTGTAGAGTTCTTGAAGCAAGGTAATACAAATATGTGCAAGAATTAAAGAGAGATATAAAAGAAAAAACAGCTATGCAAATATGATTATGCATGCATAAAAAAAAAAGGAGATAACATTTTAAAGACATATTTATTTAGAAGATTTGAAAAGGCTATAGATCTACTGTACTCAGTAGACCTGAATAATTTGTCTGAAAGTGAAAGTTGATATTTGATGACAATAAGGTATCTGTGAATACAAGATAGCATATATTGATTTGACCACCTTTCTACATGTGCAAGTACTATTGGCAGATTATTTATTCAGCTTATGATTCTGCAAATTTTTTTAGGGAAATGTATTCAAGGTAATGGAACCAGCTTTGGGAAAAGCCTGGAAAAATAGGATAATCTAGTATCCAAAGCCAGTCTTCCAGTTCATTTAGGAGCAATTCTTAAGTTTACAATTTTGAGTTGTTCTAGGAAAGGTACAAGTCTAATATAAGTTTCACCAAGAGAAAGGACGCAGTTAGAAAGGAATAATGTTTCAGGAATTAGAACAGGAAGATATGCACCAGACCAAGGATTAGTATGGAGTTGTGAAATGGGTTGCAGGTTAAAATTAAGTCATGATGCTTTTCTTGGAGACTTCTACTTAAAAAACAGAATACAGCTTCCAGAGGTGTTTCAGAGCAGCAGTCATATTTGGTATGATCTCAGATAAAGATCTTATGGAAGAGATGTAGGAATTTCAAATACATTGTCTGCAGAGTTTGTTCAGTCTCAGGTGGTATGAGCTGGTATGTAATATGGATATGAAGCTCACTGTGGAGATTGAGTGTAAAAAAAGTTAAATGGATTTTAATTTCATGTATATCGTATACTTCGACAAAGTACACGCAAGTACTACACACAAGCCCTAGATCTTCTCAGTGATATTAAATCAAACAAATACCCTCAAAAAACTTATGTCAAGATCTTAATATTACCTTTCCTTACATTAAATTGACTCGCCTAACACAAGGTACCCGATATGGTCCCTGCAACACAAGATGAGGCCTAGTGTAGATGTTATTGGAACTCGGCATGTTCACCTACCTAATATAAGCAAGGTGAAGAACAAAAAAAAAGTCCTTAGGCAGTAATTTTTTGCTTTCACAGAATAAATCAAGCTTAGTGTATTTTGTTGTAAATCCACTCTGTTCATTTGCTCAATGTTACTTAGTTCTTGTGTAGTCATTACTGTACAAAAGCAAGTAACTCTCATCAAAAGTAATAGTACTGCTTTTACATTTATAGTACCTTAAAGTGTAACAGCTACTTAGTGTTGATATATATTCTGAGACATCCCTGCAGACTTTTATATGTTAGAAAGATTGCATGTGACTTAGTGAATATAAAAATGCCATCTGGTCATATAAACCAAGTTTGGTATTTGCAGTATATTTTGCAGATATTTCTCATAATATTACTTATGAAAACCTCTTCTGTGTTCTATGGCTTTTTCAGACTTCAAGGAAGAAAGAAAAAAAAACAGAAACATTCCTTCAACACTTCAAAATCTGATTACTAAAGGACTGAGCAACTAGCAAGCCTCTGAATCTCCTTGTGAGATATGCAAAATTTTTGTCCTTTCTGCTGAACTTACTGAAAGAGTGTACTGGTTTTGACTGGGATAGAGTTAATTTTCTTCATAGTAGCTAGTACAAGGCTATGTTTTGGATCTGTGCTGGAAACAGTGTTGATGATACAGAGATGTTTTAAATCTTGTTGAGCAATGCTTACACAGAGTCAAGGCCTTTTCTTCTCCTCGTACCATCCACCCAGTGAGCAGGTGAGAGGTGCACAAAAAGTTGGAAGGGGACACAGTTGAAACAACTGACCTCAACTGATCAAAGGGATATTCCATACCATATGATGTCATGCTCAGCATATAAAGCTGGGGGGAAACAGAAGGAAGGAGGAAACTTTAGGAGTTATGGTGTGTGTCTTCCCAAGTAACCGTTAGTCATGACGGAGCCCTGCTTTCCTGGCAATGGCTGAACACCTGCCTGCCGATGGGAAGCAGTGAATGAATTCCTTATTTTACTTTACTTGTGAACACAGCTTTTGCCTTCCCTGTTAAACTGCGCTTATCTCAACCTACAAGTTTTCTCACTTTTACCTTTCTGATTCTCTCCTCCACCCCACTGAGGGGTGGGGAGGGGAGTTACTGAGCGACTGTGTGGTGCTTAGTTACCGACTGGGGTTAAACTATTACAGTCTTTTTTTTGGTGCCCAACGTGGGACTCGAAGGGTTGGACATAAAAAACAGATCTGACACATTACTAGTATCTCAATTATTATTCTTGCAGGTATTTCAACTGACCATAACGCTGAGTATTATCAAATTGAGTTCTTGTTTCTCCTGTAATTCAAAGTACAAATTAAAAATCTTTCACAATATTGGAAATCAAAGGGAGAAAAGAGCATAATTGTGGCAGAAGTTTTGATTTTGTTTTGGTTTTTGTTGCTTTGCCTGCTTCATTTCTTCTGTGAGCCTCACAGTGACCTCCAGGAGTGTCTCACATAGCTTACATAAATTCTAACAGATGGTCTACTGTAGGGCTGAATTTTCCCCTTTTCCAAACAGGAGTATGGAATTTTCTTTGTTTATTTGCTTGTGTTTTTTTTTTATTTATTTTTGGGAGAGCTATATTAAACAGATCGGCTTTGCATTTTGGCCACGTAGACTTAAATCAAATGGATCATAGTCAAAACTTTTTAGTACATTGCACCTGCCATATTGTCGTATTATCTCTTGTGTCTAGATTATAAAGCACAATAGTATGTAGCACCACATTTTTGGACAGATACATGTTTTTGGAATAAAAATTCTCCCTCAAATCTGGGGTGTTATTTAGAACAGCTTTAAGATTGTTCCTTTCAGTCTTTTTATGTTCTTTGTTTTTAGGTTTCATCTAGCTAAATACCAATAGCACAGATGGAGATGGAGAAGAGAGAGATACACATCACTTGTTTGGAGTCCATATCATTTAATTCTGGGAAGTCTTAAACATTGCATTAAAATATATTAGTCAACAATACCAGACTGTCAACAGAGTCTAGGCCATAAAGTGTTGCGGTTAGATGTAAACAACCCAGTTACCATGACGATTAGACTTGTTTAATATTGACGTCCTAAATTTTGTCCCAAGAACTGATATTTTTGTGGGCCATTTATGACATCATAGCTGGTTCATGAAGTATTTGCTATTAATGTGTGGAAACCTGGCTCGTCCAGTGGTGAGGCTTTCTTCATTGCATACAGATGCAATCAAGATATCAATAAAATTGTACTGCAGTTTATTTTTCCACATAAACATCAACTTTATTTGTCATACCTGTGTTGTGTGAATGACAGAGGAGGTGATATAAAAAAAATATATGTTTTGTAATGTGGTATATTGTACTAGCAAAAGAGAAAGCTCTCGTGAGTGGTGAACACAAACCTATTTTTTTTTTTCAAATGAAAGTGAAAGATTAAGTGCTTTCATTGGAGTAAGAGTCCAGGATTTAGAGTACAATAAAGAGAATGCAAGAGACCCAGACTGAACACTTTCACCAAAAAAAAAAGGGATCTGAATTCTTGTAACTTCTGTGAATCTTGTTCCTTGGTTTCTATAGGTCCTAGTTCTTTCCATAGACTCTCTTTAGATCTATCCAGTATGAATTTGATGTGTATTCAGTGTGCACTCAAGTAATATAGTGTGACTTCAGCTGACAGACCAGACAACATAGGCACATCTGGGAGCTTCAGGAACCATGCATCTGATACTAGGCCTTTTGCGTATGAAAAGTTGCAGCTGGACTGTGTACATGAAACAAATGCAGTCTATCCCATCTGTGTCAGAAACAGCAAGCAGAAAATGAATGTTCAGTCTTGTACGTGTTTGCCTGAGCTTTAAAAAAATTAGTGTATTAACTTCCCAGAGGACTAGATTGCCTGTATTAAAGCACCTAAAAGATATTTTCATTATTACTGGTGGTAGTAGTAGTAATAGTAGTAGTACTTGCATTTAGATTTCTACCAACTGTCTAGTTCTACCTCCTGAAATGTTTTTACTTGACTAAGGTCTTGCCGTTAAGTTTTGGACAGTTTTCCTTAATACTTTGAGGCAACTTTTATTCTTGATTCAAGGCGTAGTATTTTGATGTCATATATATAATGTGTGAGACCACTGACTGGATTAAAATCCTTTTTTGTTCTTCATGCTTTACAAGGACCCCGCATACCAAGCAAGAACTGTGAAAAATACTCAGTATATTGCTTAAGTCTTTTATATTAATGCCATTATTTTAGTCCATTTATATGATAGTCTTTAAAGATAATTTTAATTCACAATATAGAAATAATAAATATAAAAGCAATAATAAAATAATATTTATTTATAACAATATTTATTTTATTTTGAACTGGAAAAGAGCCTAGAAATAGCTTTTCTAATTTTCCCATAAACTATCTATGCAGTAAGAAAACTAAGGACAACTCAGTCTTATACTATATTAATGACACAGTGTTTCACTATCAGGTACAATAACTCATATACAGAAAGCTAACATATAAAATACACCAGTCACTGACTGAAAGAAAAAAAAATCAGCAATATAGGAGCCAAAAGATAGTTTAGCATAGGTTAAAAAAAAAGACATAATCAATATTGTCTGACAGTACACAAGGGCATCATTTATATCAAAATGCCGTGAAGGAATTATTTAAAAATTTTGTCAGGTGAAGATAGCATCTATGGAAGTGTTTGTTTCTGCTCTTGACATTTAAACTTGCAAGCAGTACTTAAAGGTATTTCTGTATATTTTGTGGAATTGTCTAATAAATCTTGACTGACTTAGCTTCTTCTGAAGCAGGTCATTCAAACAATGTGTCTAAGTAAGAATAATGTCCTAAATATTATGTTGACTTTGTAAGCCTTGGATTCAATGTCAGAGTAACTAAAGCAGCCGATACAGTCATGGCATTTTATCTACAGCAATATCTCAATCAAGAAATAATTTAGGGGTGTTTGTTTTCATGGAAACTAATTACTTATCTTTATCTGGAACATTTATGAAAACATTTCTATTTGATTTAAAATATAGATTTAGATGCTAGTTATTTTTCAGAGTGTGCATTGATTACTATTTCCAACAGCTCAGTCTGCTTGAAAAGACCTGGGCAGACTTTCGTCACCAGTATTTGGAAAATCTTTTTTTTTTTTTTTTCTGTTAGATATGGGTTTCATGCAGATTCCCAAATGAATGTCTAGGTAAACAGTAGTGATTTTGCTTGCTACACAACTCCAATGACAAGGAAGTACAACAAAACATTTACAGTAATTTCCTTTCTTTTAATTCTTGGGACAAAAAATTACTCCTTTTCTATGCAAACAAAATTAATTCTCAAGCTCTAAGTGTACTCCAGTTCTTTATGTAGTAGTATTTAATTATGTTCCTCCAAAATACTTCCAATCAGGGTTTCAAAATAGCTTTTAACTAGATTATAAGTCTGAATTAATTATTTTTTAGTATTTCTGTAACCCCAAAGTACCCAGTCAGAATCAGACTTCCACTGCTGTCAGTTCTAAGATGAAATACCTGCAACAGCGCCAAAGTGCAGTAACTGCCACTGTCCTCATCAGAGTGAGGCAGGCAAGTGATAGTATTCCAGGGTGTTTACTGGGTTACGAGGGAACAAAAGTTAAATGCAGTAACTTTAAGTCTAAAGTGCAATTCAGCTTGAGAGACGGTAAGCCAGGAACAACCCAAATCTGACATACATGCCAAATGATACATAGACCCTCTCCAGCTTCATTCCAGAAGTACAAACATTCTTACAGGACTTATATTAAATCAAAGCCTCTCCAAACTACTTAAATACCCCTTTATAGAGTGTGCAGGTAAAGTATTTTGCCAAAACATGTGTACTCTGGCCTCAGTTGAGTTGCAAACTTTCCAGTTGAATTCTGTAAAGGGAGACAATTATTACAACCCAGACCTTCATCTGAAATGTGACATGGTTGGGTTCCATGGCTTACTCTAGCAGCTCAGTACAGAAAATAATTCATGAGTGTAAAATTGTTCCCTTTGTATTGAGTGTAAATGACAAGTTTTTGGGGGCACTGCAGAGCTGACCTCTGTGAGGAGAGGCCAGGGGGCACTGCAGGGCTGACCTCTGTGAGGAGAGGCCAGGGGCTGCCCAGTGCAGGACACAACTGTTTCCAGCTGGCTCCAGTGGGCCCATCACAGGGATACAGCTGAGCCCCTCAGCCAAGATGGTGTTGTCTCTGCGGGAATATGTGTGGTAGAAGAAGGTGGTAAGCACTGAGACAAAGGAACAACAAGGCCAAAAGTGATAAGGGGTGATCCATGGCAGAGCTAGTAATACCCCTGAATGGACTATAGCCCATAGAGGATCAACGTTGGAGTAAATACAATGAGTAAGAAGGAAGGATTAACAGAAGAGAAGAGTAAGAAACAAGTAGCAGCAGAAATAAACTGCTATATGCTGATCCTAACCTCCTCTGACACATGTTGCCTCACCAAAGGGATGAGACTAGCCTGAGGTGATAACAAAGTGAGTGGAGACCAGGAAGATGGGAGGAGAGGTGTCTGGAGTGAATCTGAGCCTGGGAAAGGATGAAAAAAACCCAGCAAACCATTAACACTAAATACATCAAGTGACTAGTTGCGGACTAGACATTATTTTCCCAAGTGAGTTCTTGAAGAACTGCAAACAGATCTCAAATTCAAAGAACTATTTCATGCCCTTGAGTATTAACCTTTCTAACCCCAATCCATTCTCCTGTATTTCAAGACATCATTTACATTTGTAGACTATATGCCAAAAAAAAGAAATGAGTGACAATAATTGAATAAGTAAAGTATTTTTTCAACTTCTTTTTGTTCAACTGTAGTCTCTGGTAAATTAAAATAAGACGACTTCAAGATCTGAATTGTTGGTGCCACAGTACCTATGAATAAAGAAAAAGTCCAATTCTTTTTACACTTAGTGAAGAGAATGGCCTGATAATTAATATTCTGAAGTTGATAACAGGTAATTTTTCCTAAAGGTCTGCATTCAAGTCAAGCCTATACTTCGAGTATTTTTTTTCAGATCATAGCTTAGGGAACAGAAAAAACAGAAGTGTTGTTTTGTTTTTTTTTTTTTCTCTATAGAACTGTTTCCTTTTGTCTAGTTTTGACTAGAAATTGTCCTTTACAACAGGAAAAAAATCTGCTGAAACTTATATAATCACAAGGGAAAGCCAGGAAGCCCCAAACTCTAGCCAGGCTGGGCAGTGCAGCTTCCCTGTGGGATGTCAGGAGCAGCCTGCACCCAGCAGTGGGCTGGTGGTGTGGGGACAGCATGCAGGGACCCCACCTCGGGGGGGGGGTGTGGGGGGTGTCCCTCAGGGTGTGGGGACACCTTCTGAGATACGTCCTCAAGGATAGGTGCATTGGCACAGGACCAGAAGCAGCAGGAAGCACACAAAGCTGGGGCAGCTATGTCTTCTGCAGGAGGAAGCCCCCATGGCTGGGAAAGGGTGTTTGTGTGTAGGTGTAGGGGGCAGAGAACTTTTTTAGTTTACTTATGTTACTGTCAGTATACTTTTTATGGATGAAGAGGAAGCATTCCTTACATATAAAACATATATTATTAATATAATTGCAATTTGTAACAATCTAATCCAGAAAACATTACTAGTCCAGACCAAATTATTACAGGTGGGGAGAGGGAGGAGGGAAAAGGAAAGGAGGAGAAACAGAAAGATTTATATGGACAAAAAAACCCAAAACCAACAAACAAAAAAAAACCCCAAAACCTGAGGCTTAATTATAATAGCAGTTAAAATTGCTTTACACACACACTTTTTAGTTTTAACCCCTTGTCCAGGTTGTTATGCTCATCTTTCCACTGTTTCTCTGAGTCCTGAGCTCACTGACTTCTGAGCACTGGTGGTGCGGGTATGTTATGCCCAGACATTAGTATCTGTTACCAGGTTTTATAGTCTGTATAGGTCGCCTGATTTCCTGATATCACTTCTGCTCATCCAATCCTATTCGTGGAGTCTAGGGTCTTCTCTTATGATTTGCTCTTGCAGCCTCCAAGCACCCTTTTTTTTTGTCTGTATCTTGAGACATTTCCTTATCTTTTGTTGCAGAATATCCTATAGTTGAAGTTTTACTTACATTTCATTACCTACGAGTTACATTTTGATAGATAAAAAATCAAGGCTAAAGTACAATTCATGTGACCCAAATCTTCGTTTACTTTAGTCACTAGTACTAATCTCTGGCACAAATTAGTAGACATTAGTTTAAACTTGGCCAAAATCAGACCTGTCCTATAATGCTCTACAAGTTTTAGAGGATGAGAAAAAAAGAACATAAACTAGGTCTTGCTTTGAACTAGATCTGCATTTGATCCTTTCATCTATGTTCACCAACATAATTTGTTTCACTGTAATTTTCCACACTTCTAATGCTGAAACTAAAATGTAGAGTTTTAATTGTGTCAATTTTTTGCATTGACAATAAAAATAATTTTCAGATTTCCCCATTAACATTAATGTAATTGATGTTATCCACAAACCATAGACAAAAAAAAAATGCATGTGTTTGATGATGTAATTACAATATATGTGTAACTTTAATTAAAGTCAATGAGAAGGAAATATGATTTGGTCTGTAAAAATAGGATTTGTTAAAAACTAAATAAGTATTTGTCCCATATATTCACCTCATATAAATAGAGATATTACCAGAGACTCATAAATTCACACTGTGTTCAGGAATCATCTCTGTGTTCTTAGCTTATTTTCATTGTTATATATATGAAGAGCTGAAATCCTCTACTTTAGTCAATACAGACAGGAGCCCAATGAATATTTGTGGACCACTAATTCCATTTGTTTTAGCGTTATATAGGAATACATAGAATTGTCTTGTAGTTTTAAAAAATCTTAACCAGCCTATCAAGACTGATACATTTACTTGCATTGAGTATTCAACTATTTGGTTGGATCAAACATCAACTTTAAACCATATCCTTTATCTTCTGTAAATGTGCTGTGGTAAAATGTGATTATAGAAGAATTTTCCTGCAGCTCACAGGGAAATCTATATTTAGGAGTTGTAGATTACTTTCTGAAGCAGCATTTGTGTTTGGATAATCTAAGATATATCCTGTGTTTGGATAATCTAAGATATACCTACATTCAGAGAACATGCAGTTGTGCAGTGCAGAGGCATGTAAAACATGAAATAGCTGTACTTGGGCTTATAATGATTCAGTATCACACATGGGAAGACTCAAGAAGAAAACACCCACACACAGAGAGTTCTTTAAAAGACTGAATTGTTTAACTCAGCTGGATAGTAAGAGATGATACATTTTGCAGGAGAAAAACGTGATGAATGGCAAATCAGAAGGTGGGGTTCTTTGTCTACCAGAGAGAGAGAAGGTAGAACCTTCTGAGGCTGTTGGTAAGTAGTGGTTCTGATTGGGTGGCATATTCTTAACCAGGGAGACAATGCTGAATCAGTCCTTCTCTGCTCTTTTGTTCCTATTCTTGTAGGGAAGAGTCTTATTACCATCTATGTATATTTACCATATACAGGACATTTTACATATGTTGGACTCATGTTTTCTGTTGTCCCTGTTACTGGTTCTACTGAGATCTCATGGTTACTTTGCTTAACTGACCACTAACTAACTGGTATTTGTGTTTCTACTCAGGAGGGCCCTGATGTAATCCTGCGCTTGTACTTCCAGGAGTTTCTGCCACAGTATCTACCACCAAAAAGCTCCTGGCCAATTTTCAAAGGTAAAATCAAAGACTCATTGAAATTATTCTTACTACCTCATTTCTAGGATATTTTTCTAGGTACTAGAGGAAAGAATTGGACTATAACATGAAACAACAAACCCTGAAATAAAGGAAGTAGATGATACTTTTCTCACTATATTCTCCTTTTTCCCCCCTCTCATTAAGTTTCCCCCTTCAACATCATCTAAGGTTGCTTCAGAAACGGATATGTTACCACAATAGTTTACATTCAAACCACAGATTCAGCTTGTCATGGAGTAAAATAACTAATTTCTCTCTAAGTACTTTTGAATGGTTATGAGTTAAGGGAGCTTAAGCTTAATCCTCAGTTGCGATTGTAGGCCAATGTAACATTTAATTATATTTGCCGTTGTTTCCTGCTCTGTATTGAATAGCTTGTGCAATTTTAATTTCTGCACAACAAGCATAAGTTTTGTATACAAATAAACCTACAGAAATCTACTTTTTACAGAAGTTACTACTTCTGAAGATTACTACAAAGATATTATTGAACAAATTGGGAAAACAAGTGATAAAATTTATCTCAGAGGTAGATTTGAAGTGGGTTATGTCTATACAGAAAAGCATAAGAACCAATGTATGCCTCTAAGGAAAAAATATATATGTATCTCTTTCTCTAACACAAAATCAGTTGTAAAGAAGAATCTGACTTTAGGATTAAACTGAAGAGCTAAGCAGGTTTGGTCTTATGTACTTTTTATTTTATGCTGATTTATCATGTAAGATGTCTTCACAGGTGTGTGCATTTACAATGTATAAGTATATATATATGGATAGTTTATTGACAAAGTCTACTGCATTGATAAATTATGTATCTTTGAAAGAAGCAGAGCACATCCTACATGAGCTTGGAGAATGTAATTGTCTCTTCAGACAAAACAACAACAACAAAAACCAAAGAACAAACTGCAGAATACAGCTCAGCCAAGAATATGAAAGAAGTAATTGATTGCTCTATTGCCAGAGGCAGCTTGGTTTGTTTCTTATAACAAACCACTAAGGATAATATTGCAGTGTCAAGGGTCATTTTCACAATATAAAATTCTTCTTTGTCTGATATTAATGTCTTCACCAAGAGCCCTTATGTGAAATTAATTCCTATTGTGTCATCAGGATTTAATAATTTTTTAAACATATGAGGAAGATTTTATCCCTATACAAAGAGCAAGCACAGAGGTTATACAATACTTCACTGTTGAGTCAGACAGAGATTTTAAATAATATGCAATTGATAGACTGGAAAAGTTCTACGTGACAGGACATAAGCAAACGTGTCTCAAACGTATGGAAGGAAAAATAAGATTCAAGTAACTGGCTTAATTAGACTAAAATTATTGTAAGACTAACAACTCTTGTGATTATTTTAGCAGTAACTTATTACTGAAGACATCTCTTCCCTTTGTATTGACTGCCACCTAATTGGAAGTTATCGTACTGCCCTTCCTCTATGCTTCTTCTGTACTCTGGTCCCATGCAGAGCCATATGACTTCTTGTACCACACTCAACTGCAATCCCCCTGCGTCATGTGGCTCACCAGTACTGTGTATGGAAGTGTCCTTCCTCCATGAGCTATGACCTTGATGTGTTGGGTTGTTCCTTTTCATTAAGTAACCTAAATCTGGGGCCCATACTGTAACTGAGCACAGAAGGGGTTACATGTGTTGAGAGGCCTCTGATTTTAAAGGTCCTGTTCCCCACGTGGCAAATGCCATCTATGGCATCTGTGTATTTTGGTTCAAGCTACCTGTTAAATTCCACCAACTTCAAATTCCGACTGAAATTTTAGTATAATAATAGTTGGCTGTATGCCTCTGCTGTAGAAGCATGAGTGTAGATTACAAATTATGTTTAAATTTTGAATTTACCTCCCTGACTTCCAGACCATATAAGGAACCTGAAGATGCACAAGTCCATAGGACCCAATGAGATGCATCCACCAGTCCCGAGGAAACTGGCAGATGAAGTTTCCAAGCCAGTGTCCATCATATTAGAGAAGCTGTGGCAGTCTGGTGAGGTTCCCACCAACTGCAAAAGGGGTAACATAACCCCCATTTTTAAAAAGGGAAACAAGGAAGACCCGCGGACCTACAGGCCGGTTAGTCTCACCTCTGTGCCTGGCAAGGTCATGGAGCAGATCCTCCTCAAAATCATGGTAAGGCACATAGAAAATAAGGAAGTGATAGGTGACAGCCAAAATAATGTCTTCACTAAGGGCAAATTGTGCCTGACCAATTTGGTGGCCTTCTATGGCAGGGTTACAGTGACGATGGACAAGGGATGAGCAACTGATGTCATCTATCTGGACTTGTACAAAACATTTGACACTGTCCCACACGACATCCTTCTCTCTAAACCGGAGAGACATGGACTTGATGGATGGACCACTTGGTGGATAAGGAATTGGCTGGATGGTCACACTCAGAGAGTGGTGGTCAAAGGCTCAATGTCCAAGTGGAGATTGGTGACAAGTGGCATTCCTCAGGGGTCGGTATTGGAACCGGCCCTGTTTAACATCTTTGTTGGTGACATGGACAGTGGGATAAAGTGCACCCTCAGCAAGTTCAGCAACGATACCAAGTTGCGTGATGCAGTCGACACACTAGAAGGAAGGGATGCCATTCAGAGGGAGTCTGACAGGATGTAGAGATGGGCCCATGCAAACATCATGAAGTTTGACAAGGCCAAGTGCAAGGTCCTGGACATGAGTTGAGGCAATTCCAGGCACAAACACAGACAGGGTGGAGAATGGAGTACACGTATGCCTGAGGAGAAGGACTTGGGTGTGCTGGTGGACGAGAAGCTCAACACGAGCCAACAATGCATAGTTGCACTCCAGAAAGCCAACCACATCCTCGGCTGCATCAAAAGAAGCATGGCCAGCAGGTCAAGGGAGGTGATTCTCCCCCTCTACTCTGCTCTCGTGAGACCCCACCTGGAGTACTGTGTCCAGTTCTGGAGCCCCCAACATAAGAAGGACATGGACCAGTTGGAGAGGGTCCAGAGGAGGGCCACGAAGATGACCAGAGGTCTGGAACACCTCTCTTATGAGGACAGGCTGAGAGAGTTGGGGCTGTTCAGCCTGGAGAAGAGGAGGCTCCAAGGAATCCTTATAGTGGCCTTTCCATACTTAAAGGGAGCTTAGAAGAAAGATAGGGAGAAATTTTTAGCAGGACCTGTTATGACAGGACAAGGGGTAATGGTTTTTAACTAGAGGAAGGGAGATTTAGAATAGACATTAGGAGAAAAATTTTTACACTGAGGGTGGTAGAACACTGGAACAGGTTGCCCAGAGAGGTGGTAGATGCCTCATCCCTGGAAACATTCAAGGCCAGGTGGGATGGGGCTGTGAGCAACCTGATCTAGTTGAAGATGTCCCTGCTCCTTGCAGGGGGATTGGACTAGACGACCTTTAAAGGTCCCTTCCAACCCAAGCTATACTGCGATTCTATTGTTCTGTGATTTGATGTCATTCATTCAAGAAGTCACTGGATGAGAGGGAGCTTTAGAGCTGTGCTTTTCTGCCTTGTATTGAATGACTTGATGAAAAACCCAAGACTAGACTCTCCAGTGGATTTACATCATTATAATTTTTTTTTGATCGTACAGTATTTTTATTATGATTTTCAGGAAATACGTTCAGGGAAACACTCTGATGAATACACATGCATGAGTGCGCACACACACACACATGCACACACACAGAGGATTTTCTAATAATTGCTTAATGATTCTGCTCATACTTTGATCTGATTTTATAAATGGGACATATTTAAGGAAGTAGACAGTTGTCCTTACCCAGGATTTGTCATTAACTCATTTTTTTTTTATTTAATCTATGCCAGCTGTGAATTTGGATAACTAGGAGATGATACTGGTAATGCTCCCGGTACAAATGTCTATGTACTATGAAGTTAGCAAGCTTGTGCCTGCTCTTAAACCATCCTTTATTCTAATCAAAAGTGTATCTGCATAGGCCACACTGTCAGTTCTAATTCTTTATTCATTAATCTCAGTGTCCACAGGGGAAAATTTCTCCTATTCTAGGTAATGTGAAGCTACTGACATGACTTTCCTTCACTCATGCATAATAATTGCCTGCTACATATTCTAATTCCACCCCCTGCCCAAAGAAAAAGGACAAACAGTGTTTCATTTAAAATCTTGTTATGGGCATAAGGGAACATAATATACATATGGAATCAAAGTTTTTTAATTAACTTAATTAAAAAAATCTCAGCAATCTAATGGAAATACAATAATTTCCTTTAATCTAGTTACAGTAATACTAACACAGTTCAAATTAGTACAGAAACATCTCATTAATAATACCTTAAATCTGTTACACAAGAAAAGTGATTAACGTCAACCCCTCTTCCCGGGTGTGATGTACCCCTGCTTGTGTCCTTAGGGGCCCACAACTCATGGAAATGGTCTCCTTCCACCTCAGAGTGGTGAATGTTGCAGTGAGGGTCAGTGCCCTGCGGAGTCTCAGGGTGCCCTGCCGTGCTTTGTGGCACAAAAGGCTATTGTTTGTCACACAGGGAGGGTAGAGAACAGTGGTAGTATCTGCACCAGAGCTCCCTGAACCCTGCTATATTTTCTCAGCTTATAAACCATAACTGTCGCTGTTAACTACGCCAGAATAATAGCTCCTTCTTACTGCTTGACAAATTTGTTTGGTAGAGGCAACGTGGAACTGCTCTATTTTTTGCTCATAGTTAAAAGCTAAGCATAAAGCACAAGATTATGTAATGATTTCTTGGTTTCTTAATTTTCCTAATGTTAAAGAATTAAAAAGAAACACTTTTCCTTCTGTTCACATTTATTTTATTTTAAATATTTTTATAAATATTTTATGCTTGAAAATATTACTTTAATTTGAAAGGGTTTTTTTAATATTATTTTATGTCATACATGTGCCTTAAAAAAGGTTTAGGTTGGTGTTTGCTGAACACAGAGACCTCATTTCTCTATAAACAGTCTCAAGTTTAGTGAAGTCTTAGTTTGCAAATATTCATTTCTGTCTCTCTTCTATTTTGCTGCGCCATACTGTTTTGTCTCTATAAATAGTGTAATAAGCATACGGTATAATGAATAGCAAATCTTTAACCTTATTTATTTGAAACTTTTCTCTATGTATTGAGTCAAAAGATAACAGACTGATGTCTAAAAGTGATAGCTCGTTGCATTTTCTTTGAGTACAGAAATATTGTAGTTGTGCTGATAACACACATTGCATTTCAATTGTTAGCCATGTTTTTCTCACTGCATCTACTTGATTGAGAAATACAAGATAATTAGGAAGAAAATGTTAATGAAAAAAATTACTATTTACTTCTTAAAAAGATACTTTAAGTACATTTCCTTTGCACTGCATAATCTATATCGTTATTCACTTGTTATATGGAGCGTAAATAGATATTGATTTATAGAAAACCATTTGTGGTTTATGTTTTAGCTTCCAGATCCCTCTTTCTATCATCCTTCCTTTGTGCTATCGCTGTAATTGAGACCATGAGGGATAATGAACCAGTAAATCCTAGCCTGAAGAAGCAGTGCTGCTTCTAAATATAGTGTTTAACTCTGAAACATGCTTATAAAGCATCAACACCAATGTTAATACTATTAGATAAATGCTATCAAGGCAAAGACTGCAAATTCTGTGGCAGTAGGTAGATCTAGTTATAATTTAGACATAATAGAAATGCACGTCTCCAAAATCAGTCACTGTATTCTGACTGTGTTATTAAAGATATTTTTTACAAAACCATTTCTTAGCAGACAAAAAAATATAAATCCTTATATTAATCATCTCTTGAAATTTCTGAGGTAATTCCAAGAAACATGAGAAAATTTATGGGAAGAGATATAGGAAAAAACATATCCTTTCCTTATCATAACACACTGAGATAAGAAATGGACACGTTACAATATAAATGAATCCTAAAGGAGCTACTTTAACGGCTATTCTCGTCCCTCAGAAACAAATGCCTTCATATAGTGAGCTGATAATATTTTACAGGCATACATAATGAATAAATAATTTTTAATTCTAAACCTGTACCTGACAGTAACTCTGACAAGATAGACCATTTCAGTTATTCATGAATGTATAAACACTGGTTTTGTGAAACCTAGTTTGAGAAATTAAGGCTTTTACACAATTAATTACACTCCCGCATGTCACAGACATCTTTTTTTAAAAGGCAAATAACAAAAAATTCTCAAGTTTAGCCTCAATGATTTTGCTCACATTTTACATTTCAAAAAAAGTACATGATAGATTTTTTTAAAATAATGCTTACATTGAAATACCTATGAAGTTGTTTGAATGACCATACATGTCTTATAACAGAAGAATTACAGAATCAGGTTCAAAGGATGCCTGTAAAAAATGTCAGCACCAGCTATGAAAAATCTGAAGCATAAGAACCCTTTCTATCCCACCTTGCATGTAATATACGTACTAGGGGTATTGGTTTCAAAATAGAGGAAGGCAGATTTATATTAGATATTAGGAAAAAATTTTTTACAATGAGATTTGTAGAACACTGGAACAGGTTGCCCGGAGAGGTGGTGGATGCCTCATCCCTGGAAACATTCAAGGCCAGGTTGGATGAGGCTCTGAGCAACCTGATCTAGTCGGGCATGTCCCTGCTTCTTGCAGGGGGTTTGGACTAGATGACCTTTGAAGGTCCCTTCCAACCCTAACCATTCTATGATTCTATGAACATAGATAAAATTTATTTGAAATGCTAATATGTAGTTCTCTTCAGTTCTACCGAAGGCAACAAATATGCATCAAATTATAGCAAGAAAAAACTTAGCTTAGTTCACGAAGTATAAGTGTAATATACCACCATGGACGTTGGAGAAAGTGGAATGTTCCTTTGGAAACATTTTTTGGTTTAACCACATAGCAGTAAATTACCACACAGAATACAAAGCAGTAAAGAAAGTCTGTGTGAACATAAAACCCATTACAAATATAATGAGAGTCTGTATTTACCTTTGTACATAATCAATGAATATTTAATGAATGTACTATATTTGTAAGTTCAACTTAAACTGTGAATTATAACTATTGCTAGGATATAAGGAACTTTTTAATACCTTGCAGTAGTCTAATTTGCAAGAAATTTTAAAGATAGTTGAATTTCTTTTTTGACTATTGTAAATAATTTTATAGCATTGAGTGGACTCTTAAATGCATATAAGAATTTCACTGTTACTCTTTCTGATGTCTTTGGTCACAGTCTATTTTCTCCTGTTTAAAAGATATATGGTTGCTACAAATTTCTAAGAAAATACATAAATACTGTTGTGTTTAGTTAGGCAAGAGGTTCCTGGAATACTTATCTACACATTTTTTGCTCATGTAACCAGAAACAAAATATCAAAATTAAGGGCAATAATTAAATTAATAATTTGCCTATGAAAGAATAATATCTGAACAATAAAATCTGAAAATCTGGCAATGATAATACGGAAAGTTACTTTCTCAGTCTGTGTATAGTTTGTACCATGAAGAACTTTGGTATTTTTTCTTTTGTTGAAGTCTGTAGGATGATTCTGCTCACCTGTGTTTAGCTACCAATAGCAAGGCAGATTAGGTAGAAGTGATCCTCTTGTCTTTAAGCATGTAAACAAGTTATGTTCCTTATGTAAAGAAGTTGTGTAAGTACATATATATATATATTTTCAAAAGACATAAATCTCCAGGAGGTAATTGATTTTCCTCCTCTTAGATGGCTATCTTGGATAGAATCAATCAACATTTGAAGGTAAATTTCTCTCCTTTAATTACTGAGGGACTTAGATGAGGACTATCCTTTAATGGGATACATTTTACTTAATTTCAGATGTTGTATTTCAGAAATCAGTCCTGTAATCTAAAGTAGTCATCACAATTCTCTCTGTATTTAACAAAAATTTATTCTCTCTTCCAATTAATTCATCCTTTCTGTCTTAAATGTTTTTTTTTTAGATCGAACTGAGTCTTTCTCTGCAAGTATATATTTCTTTCTTTAGATTATAGAAGGAATATAGAAGATTTAGAATAGATAAAAGACAGAATAAGATAAGATTAATTATTCTCTTAGTCATTTGTTTTTCTGGAACTTTCCATTTTCCTCCATCATCCACATTAAAGTTGCAAAGCTCTACCATAAGCCTGAAGCGATTATCAAGAAAAATCTAGACAATTCTTTGGAACTATGAAGAAGAAAAGAGCCGTCCATGAGATTTATTCTGCAATATAGTATTCTCTTTCACTCTTATCTACTTCTTCCTTTTTCACGAGATATGGGATGTACTCTGTTTTGTGGTATTGAAACTACTGTATCACTATCTCTCCTGTACAGTTTTGCACATACAGGAGTCAGAGGTCTCAGTCCAGAAGCCTTAGGAGACATTTAGGATAAGAAGATACATGATCTTTGCAAAGACTTGGAGATCATGTGAATTGCTCTTTGAGGTTTGTCAAAGAAAGAGAACTATATACAATAAAAGAAAGTTCAAGCTAGCTAGCACTTAGTCATCTAGGCTGAATCTCCAGTGTTACTTGCTGGTTCTCAGACAAAGAGATGTCTCGTGTCCCTATTGCTCAGGTCTAAACTACTCAAAAGCTGATATCTGCCTCTCTGAAATAGAGCTACAGGTATTTTGTAGTACATCAGCGTGATATTTTATAAGAAGAATCCAAGAATATGTGTTGCATGACATGAATATGACACAAAAGGTATCTAAGGGTATCTATCTTGTTCAGAAACGTGAAGTATCCTGAGGTGATTCCGGAAGAAGCAAATCAAGTATAGAATTAGCTAAACTATCTTAGTACAAGTAAATGCTTTTGAAAGTGTCCCAGGTTTTGTTTTGGAGAGAATTAGATATTAATCACCATTTTGAGTTGTATATGTTGGGAGTGATTTAATGTTGTAGGATTTTTCAGTCATTAACTTGCCACCTCTGGGCTTAATTGCACTGATGGATACAGTCTAATGGATATAAGGCACTTCCCACAGTCAAGTATAAATGAGTTCAATTCAGTATAGATGCCAATAGATACTTTCATTCAAAAATGTAAAGGAGATCTAATTTCTCATAGTACTCTAGAGCATCCACAGAGAAGAAAAGGGCAGGAGGAAATGGAGGAGAAAGGACCTTAAGAAAAAAAAAAAGTGCACTGCTTGAGGGAGCATTTGAATACATAGACCATCCTCATCCATTCGCTTGAAGCTGGGAAACCATGTAGTCAGCAACAGTGAATGCTTTAAGAAGGTTGTGAGAGATTCCTCCGGTAACAATGTAGTCTCTATTAAAAAAAAAAGTGCAGCTTCTAATGTTTTTTGGTTTTATTAGCTTGTAAAATAATATACATGGAAATTTTTTTTGCTTAGGGGTCCCAAAAATTCTAGGAAAGAGCCATTGTAACTTTTCAGGTGATCACAGGTGACCTGTTAAAATGAACCAGTCAGTAGAGATTGATATTGAACACCATAATTTAGAATGCAAATATAATGCAAATAAATTTTTATTTCTAACTCCTGGGTATTCTACTATACGTAACTTACAAATACTGATAAAGAAGATTAAAAAAAAAAAATCAACTCAAAAACCAAAATCCACAACTTTTCTTTTTTTTTGAGTGCATGTCATCTTCATCTAATTAAGGCCTGAGTCCAAACAGAAAGTGACTTTTTCTGTACATGGAAAAAGGTATGAGACATGTAAATTAGTCAAACAACATGAGTTTGTAATGAAAAGAGCAAAAGCTCTAAAAGAGCAAAAGCTGTAACTGCTTTCAGGAGCAAAATAACCAGTGATCTGGAGAGATATGAAAAAACAACAGAGAGCATACAAGTGAACACAAGATTCCTACATTTCATTGGGAACTAAAACACCCTCAGGAATTTATATAAACTTTTATAAGTTTAACTGGCATTTACTTCACTGTTGATACTTGTTTTCACCCTAATTTGTGTTTTCCCTCAACAAGACTGCCTTTCAGCTATAACTTATAGTTGCACTATCTTTGCAGGATAAATGGAAATAACAGTTTTTTGAACACTTTCCAGTCACTGCTCTAGGATTTTAAGGCTGAGAAGATAATGAGGAAAGACTGTCTTAAACAATTAAGTAGAGAGAATGACACATTTGAGAACAACCTCGACTATTACTGGAAAATAAACGCTAAGAAGAAAATAGGACAATTTAGAGCAGGCTTAATGAGATGCTTGTATATAAACTGCACATAAGAAGAATGGGAAAAAATGGGTCATCTAGAGGTCTGTTGTGCTAACAAGGAATAGATATATGGAAAGAATCATCTAACCTCCATAAACTGCCTTCACAAGAATGTATGTCATAGCTGCACCAGTCTTTCATAGACAAATCAAGGTCTATCTTAAGGTCAATCAGAGATCTTATGAAAAAAAAAGTCTTCTGGAATTTCTCAAAATGTTTAAATACTCAGCTTTCTATAAGAAAAAGCAAAAAAGAAGCAAAAACAAAACCAACATCAGTTCATTCGTAATCTTTTTTTTTTTATGCTGAGTTAAAAAGGTTGTATTTAATTTTTTTTTTGTTAGGTGATGGGTTTTGTATTCCCTTGATTGGCCAAATGAGTCTTTTCTTCTTTCCTTCAGATGAATTTAACATCTTATAATATTAGAATAGAATATTCCAGATGGAGCCTCTGCAGTATTTAATAGAATTGGATGAGTAGGTCTCTAATTCAACTTGAAATAGATAATATTTTCTAAACTATCATTTATAGTTTTCAGCTTTGCATTTTGACGATTTATATTCATATAGTAACCATTTGACATTTTGTTGTTCCTTTCAATCATCCTTAATTCAAAAGTCCTTTGTTTAGAGCCCTCAATTCTTTTCACTCTTCTCTACAACTACAACCTTGTCTTAGATCCCTTAGTTTTCAGTTTCTTGTTACTTCAGATTATCCAGTTTTTTTTGTGGATTTGACACAAAGGAATAATCAAACTCTGTAACTTAGAAAATTGCCTTCATATGTTCCTACTTCTTGTACTAGGATCACAAACTAGTAGATATATCAAGTCAGTCCCAACATAGCACCCTGAAAACCTCCAGCTGTCTGCCTTCCCTGTAATCAAAGATTTATTTTTCTCTTTCACTACCATTATCTATACTTTATGGTGCATGTACTATCAGAGCCTTCTCCAGTTTAAATAAACATCTCTTATTTGCCACTGTATCATAATCATTATTTAAATTCTGATAGATTAATTTTCCACATTTCCTTTTCTTGTTTTATTTTGTCAGAGACGTATATTAAAGAATCAACATAATATCTGATAAAATATCTCATGTAATATCTAGATATATGTGTAAAAAACTATAAACAATAAAGATTACTTTAGCTTAAAATCAGAGGAAATAGTACAGCTGTGTAAATGAGGCAATGAATCTAGCTTACTATGCTAAAGTTTGTAAAATCATATTTGGAAAGTTCTGCGTATACTTAATAAGCTTTTATGAAGTCATGGCTTCTGCAACTATAAAAAAATAGACTCAGCTTTGGGAGAGGAATTCACAACAGGAATATGTAGATGCCTATACAACAGAAGAGTTATGTGGTTTAAATTGTGATTTATAAGAACCAACACACTAACTGCTAACTAAATTAAGATTTTTGAGACTAAAACATGGAAAAGGAAATATCATGGAGAGAGGTATTTGAAACTTTGTTGCCTGAATGAGTTTACATCTTTATTTCAAGACTACAAATGCCTCTGTAAAGTTTGGATCTTGATCCTGAACGACAGTTTTAGTATTAGACACTTACATTACTATTTTAGTTCTAAAAGTAGCTCTTTTTCCAACCAAACATCCTATAAGGTACCCATTGATATTGGTCAAGCAGCTTCCTTTCTTTTTGCTGCTCTGTGTGGCCACAATGTGCTGGAAATAAAAGTTTTTTATTTTTTTTTCCTTTTCATTTATTTTTCTTTTCCACTCTACATATGAAGAAAAAATGTATTTTAAATGCTCTAGCATGAACACATTCCCTTAAATATGAGGGTTTTTTTTTTTAAACTGAAGCTAATATGCTCAGTTCTTACACTGTAATTTTCAAGATGACTTCAGAATTCAAATAGATATTCAATAGTTTAAGAACGAGAATTAAAGTAATCCCAGATTTTGTAGCATAGAATGTACCCATACCACCTAAGCCAAAAAAAAGTCAGCTTGCTATGTAGGAATCCAGGAGGTTATCAAATTAGAGATGATTTAGTGATTTAACCATTCAGGTGATTTAGTTTTAGTACTTGTAGAAAAGAAATGCAATGTGCAATTACATCATTTCTACCTTAGTCACTTTTCTTATTAGCTTTATGCATATAATAATCTTTTGTATACCTTACTTCCTAATTTTTGTCTCTAGCTTTCAATGTTTTACATTGGTACCATGATGTGGATTATTTCACTCTGTTGTAGGATGCTGAGGTAAATAATGGAAACTGATTTTCTTTTTTTTTCTTTTTTTTTTTTGTTGTGTTTATAGAATTATTTGGCTTACACAGACCGTATTCATTTGATGTCTATCTAACGTTAAGCAAGCAAAATAATTTTACGATATTTCTAGTTTCTGATGCAGATTCAATGGATAGTATTAGACAACAGTTCATATGTTTAGGAACCCATTTTATCCACTTCTGCAAGAATCTAATCTGTCACACTTTCAATAGACCAGTTACATAAGGCCTCCAGGAAAGACTGTGGGAAGATTAGATTTTAAATATCGTAATGATAAACTACTACACACACACATATAAAATAAGAAATTAAAATTTTATATGCAAATTGTTCGCATCCATGTAGTGGAACACTGAAAAATGCAGGCATATTTTATTTCTAGACCATAAAATGTTGAATATAGATTAAACATTGAATAACATTTTATTAGGTTTATGTGGCAAGATTGTGGTAGTGGGCAGGGGCTGCAGGGGGAGGCTTCTCTGAGAAGACACCAGGAGCTGCCCTCCGTATCTGATGAGCCAATTTCAGCCAAACTCCAAAACAGGCCCACTGCTGGCCAAAGCTGAGCCAGTCAGTGACACTGGTGGTATATCTGTGATAATCTAATTAAGAAAGAGTAAAAATATGTGTGTGTGAGAGAGAGAGAGGGCTGAGAAAAATGTGAAACATCCCTGCAGTCATCAAGGTGAGAGAAAGAGGGGGAGGAGGTGCTCCAGGTGCCAGAGCAGAGATTCCCCTGCAACCCTTGGAGAAGACCATGGTGCAGCATGTTGTCCCCCTGCAGCCCATGGAGGACCACTGTAGAGATCTATCGTGCAGCCTGTGGAGGACCCCATACTAGAGTAGGTAGATATGCCTGAAGGAAGCTGCAGCCCATGGAGACCCCACATTGGAGCAGGCTCCTGGCAGAAGAAAAAAAAGAAAAAGAGAAAAAAATTTTTGGAATGTTCTGTATCATAACCACTACTAGATGACTAGGAGGTGGTGACTTTCTTCAGGTGTGGTGTAATTTGAATAACTATGTATACTTTACTAGTTACTGGGGAAAAAAAACCCACAAAACTATTTAGTTAATAAATACTATTCATTATGTGGCATGTTCAAAGTCCTTGCCTTAAACTTTAAGGTTTTCAGTGAAGTGAGTTCTGGTCACCTGAGGAAACCTCTGTTCCTTTGATTGATGCAGCAACAGAGGAGGTGCTATAGCTAGCAGTCCCTCTACATTTAAATATTCAGAGGTGAGTTAGGGTGAGTTGAGTGAGTTGAGGGCCCTTCTCACTGTCGTTTTATAGCTCAGATACAGCTGTCTGCAGAAAAATAGTTGAAGATACTTACTTCATCAGGTAGGTGCCATGAAGAGTGATTTTGAGTCTGATAATAATTTAACTGTTTATAACATTCAGTGTTTGTATTAATAATAAAAAAAAAATTTAAAAGTGTTAGTTGGTTAAGTGCTGTTCAATATTCAAAAACACTACGACGGATGCTCTTCACATACACCTACAGAGACATCTGTAGTAGTCAAATATAATGTTTTTCAGTATGTAGCGGTGTATTATATTGTAAAAGTTAGTGACTTGTCTGACAGAAAATAATGACAGGCCTGATTTGAAAATTTGAATCTATTTGGATATCAGCTTTGTTTCAAATTCTTCATTATAAACAGTGTGTAAGAATGTTCAGTTTGCTTTTTTTTTGGCTCTTTTGTAGTATTCTTGCAAGACAAGCAGATCTTTTTCTAATTAAAGTACATAAAGAACAGTAATGATAATATTTCAAAGCTATTCTGATTAATGCAACATCAAATATCTGTTTGGTTTAACTCTTTACTCAAATTGCCTTTACATTTACCTGAACAGTAAAAAGAAACTAGACCATGTTTTTACACCTTCAGTAGACTGTAATGGTTGACCTGACTGTAAGTTACTAGAGAAGAAAAACAATGTGAAAATGCTGCTCCTAAGGTTTTTGGAACATTCTTTTCCCAGTTTGCAGCTAATTTGGATCTGGTTCAAGTCAGGGAGCCTGTGTCATCATGGTTTATTCATAGAGCACGTAACTTATGCAGGATATTTCAATCAAGCTTCTATCAGACCGAGATTTCTACCATTGCTGATGTTAGCTAACACTTTTGTTAGTTCTCAGAAGAGAGAGCTCAGGGTTTAAATACCTGTAGAAAATGGATCTGACTTTACTTGCAGTCAGTGCTGTGACACATTGTCACCACAGTGCAGAGGCTTTACACCACAGCCTTCAGTCTTACTAGACTTTTCACAGATAAGGTAGTGATTGACCTATTTTTAAATAATTGTGCCTTCTGGTTTAGATAAACCAGCTTTTAAAGTTGCTTCATGTAGCAAAATTTTTGTGACTTAGAACTCTTTTTAATAAGCCATTGCAATATAATGTAAAGTTGACTTCTTGTCACAACTAAATTATGAAGATAATGTGGCTAAAAACCAGTTTAGTACTTTCTTTAATTGAATTTCCTGTATGTCTTTCAGGAAGATGTTGTTTTTTTTTTTTTTTTTTAAGTGTCCTC
>JAAGAY010001865.1:49559-100008 GCA_011801015.1 Ardeotis arabs
AAAAAAAAAAAAAAAAAAAAAAAATTCATCCTCTGTTATGAAGATATGTTCAGATGTTAGGACCTCAATTCTTTATTTCTTTTTCTGAGGAATATAAAATAATACTCTATAATAACTTCACAATATATTTATAAGCATTCTCCATTTACTCGAGCCACTTCTGGCATTACAATTTGGAGGACCAAGTTGGGGAAGAAGGAGAACAAGGGCAATGAAATGAATTCCATCTCCTCAGTTAGCAATTTATCTATTTTTATTTTATTTATCTCATCATTTTTCTTGTCAGTAGATTTATAAAAGTTTACTGGAGTAGCATATTTAGTTGATTTTTAAGGTCCATGATGTCTATCTTTAATCCATACTTGGACTTCTCATCTCGTAATTACTATCAGAAAAGAAACAGAATAGGAATGTACAGACTACTGCGTACCTTTCTTCTTAATTCTTATGTGAAATAGCTGTATTTTTTGCTGTCTATATTACGCTATAGAATATCCCTATGGAAATAAGTTACAGAACACACAAGATCCAACTATCTTGTTTCTTTTTCAATGAAAAGGCCATTGTGTAGCAATATATGTAAAGTACATACCTAGTTTAAAATATATGATTAACCCTACAGAACCTTAAATACAAAAAACCTGTATAAGTGTGTGGCATATGTTATATAAAAGAGTAGGTGTCTAGATAAGGGAAAGTTTATTGACTGGCTATTGTCCTGTCAGACAGAATAGGAATGCGTAGAGTTCAGTTCAAGAAAGTTGTAATGGATGGTGATTGTTCCAGAAACATTTGGATCACTGGAAAAATATAAAGAATCTGCTGTTGTCTGTGTACTTGGGGATAGGCCCAGTCTTGCCCTAGGAAGCTATTATCGCCAGTGTCATACAATAAAAAATATGAAGAAAAAATCCTGAGTCGTGCAGAAATTACTTTCTCCTAGTATGTCCATAAATGTTAATATCTAATTGTTATTGATATTGAAAGACCTAGAAGCCAGAAAAATTCTGCTAACTCTGGAGCACATCTTTATTCTGCTGTGCAGAGATGTCATAAGAAATCATGTTCAGCTTCATCCCAATCAAGATCACTAATTCCGCTCAAAGTCACTCAGGATTAGAATACAGTTCCCTTCTTCTGAAAGGCGACTGGTTTTCTTTGCTTCCATCAAGGGAATTGCTGTCAGCGACATTTTTGAGTAATTTATCACATCACCCCATTAAATTTGCCTAGTTTTGTCGAGTTTTGTCTCTCTGCGAATGCTATGCCATTTCAAACTTTCCTAACAGTAATTATGTGTTGGTTTTTTTCTCATTTTTCAACAATGTAAAATGCATAGTATTCTATATGCATACTTGTATAATTTTGCATTATTATGAACACAGCTATGAACATATTGTCTGCTATTGACAGTTCTACAGTATTGATCATATGAAATGTACAAAAGCATTCCTTATTTCTTTAACTTGTTTGTTTCATTTTGTGGATTTTGGTTTATACAGAATGGCAGTAATTATCTCTTTACATATACTCTGTAATTCAAGTAAATAAAAGTAGCATGTAATTAACTAACTACAGTATTTTATTAATAACAAATAAGACTTTAAAAGATACTATGGCACTATGAAAGTAAAAAAAAACCAACTTCATTAATTTGCTATCTTCAGACAAGTATATGTCTCAGAGGCAGACATATTTAGCTTAAATTAGAATATTTTGACTGTTATAATTAAATCCATTGAGCTGTTTGTTCATGTAGATCCCTCTAAGTTACAAAATACATTGGTGTTCACCTGCACACCTTTCAGCCTTACATGCAAAAATAGAGATTATCTATGACAGTTTCAGATAACTAAAAAATTAAATAAATTGTATGTTGCTTGATATTCTGAGTTCTGTGCCTTTTGTATCCTGCATTAGCTATGGTATTCAATTCCCATTTCCATGGGAGCAACACAATGTTGAATTTAAAAAAATTCCTCTGAAGCCAGTTTGGTGCAGTAAATTAATCTTCTCTGCTGTATATAGACAGAATGAAACCATCAAGATTGAACAGATACCCTCAAGTAAATTGCTCAAGTTTCTGTCACTGTAGTTAATTGTTAGCCTTAGAGAAAGGAACATTCTTGTCTGGACACTATTACACAAGCATAGCATTTCCTCAAAAATGGGTCAGAATACAAGTGTGAAAATATTATTGAAAGCCATGTCCAGCCATGAAATAATTCTCTGAGAAGGAAAACCATACTAGCAGCAGCCTGTGGAACAGTCAAGCAGACGTGTATAATATTTTAAAGATATAATTTTTCATTCATTCAAATATTTAATTTGTTGTGATAAGTACAACTACCAATGTCTTAAGACATAATCATGAATTGTGACTTTTCTTTCAGATGAGGCTTTCTGACTGTTTTTTTTTTTTTTTTTCCTCAAGCAGCATAACTAACAGATTCTGTTTAGGGCACTGTGCAATATTGGCTTTCAGAAAGGAAGCAAAAGGAACTGTGTAACTTACTGATTCATCAGCATTGCATTCTACAGCTCCACCAATTTTATCTCTGCTAGCAATTTACGCCCCAAAAAAAGATGACATTTGTTTTAATAGTGGGAATTTCCAATGATCTAAGAGCTGACATTTTGTTTTGTTGTTATGACTCAGCCTATTGTGAATATGTAAGAATATTCAGCATACTTTTATGATATATGTTGTTTATATCTCTAGTTTTTATTTTAATCATCAGGATCCTTCCTATCTAATATTTATCTGTACATCTGGAGGAGCACCTATTTTCTGCAAACATATTCAGTGGAGATGATATAGAAGATGCACACTGACAGCTTGAATAATGCTGTCACTCTTTCTTTTTTAAACCAGTACTTCTGGTTTTTTTCCGTTTATCTTTAGAATTTCCCCTTTTGATACAGTGCATAATGTAATATGCTTCTCCTCACCAGTCCATCTTGTCTCTGACTTGGATAAAGGCTGTTTGGTTCTCAACAGCAGTAGTGCTAAATTTAAGTAGGTTGATACTGTGATTCAGGCCTTACTGAAAGCTACGATTTATTCATTAAAATTAAAATTTCTGTTGTAAGTATTTGGAATGGGAGGCAGGGAGGAAGGGTGGAAAGGGAAGAGTTTGCTAAATGGATATATTTCAGTGTATAGAATAACTGAACAGGCTAATTTTAAGCCTTTTAATTTCTCTGAGCTTCAAGAAATATTTTTTTTTCTCAAAGAGGATATCTGTTCCAGCACCATTTCTGCCCCTTCTCCCTCAAATCATTCCATGACTATGGCTAATAGAAGAAGTATTTGTCTCTGCTGCTTCTCATCAAATTTAAAAAAAAATAAATAAATCATACAATTAGTATAATAATTCTCCCACCTCCAAACCAAGATCTACTTTTTTTTTGTGGAGAGTCACAGCAAAAAATATTTTAAAAAACCACCCTCATCAAGTATTCAAATTATGTTTTTTAATATTCAGTTAATTAGAAGATTTTATTTAATTATAGTTATTACTAATAATCTAAAATCTAAAAGGGGAGTTCTGCTAGCCATTCAAGATCTTAAATCAATTGCTAACTATCTATAGCTTTCGTTAGCTTAACTGCTAAAGAAACATGAAAAGATATACTTGTGCTTAAGACTATTACTTTGTTTAGTAAAAACCTCATCTTTACATCATAAAAGTATTTCCTAAAGAGACTAATTACAAGACACTGTTCTTTTAGAATACTTTTCCCTTCATAAAATTAAGCCCTAATAGGTTTTTTACATTAAACTTACTCAGAGCATATGCATTTTCCAGCAAGTGGTGACTGCAGACTATATTAAAGACAGTGGGTTTTGTTTATTTAGCTATGTTCCCAAGGAAAACAAATGTTAATGATTATTTTTTTCTGTGTTTATTCCCTCATCACTAATCTCTGAATCATTTTTTGTCTCATTCATGACGGAACAAGGAATGAGTCCGGGCTCTCTGAGAGCATTATGTTCTCAGTAGTGTCACAGAAGTCATAGCTGTTAGAGAAGATACAAGCTATTGTGCGTGAATAAGGTTTTTTTGAATACTTTTTTGGCCCTGCAATTCAATTATTCCTGCTGAGCACCGCAGTTTACATGACACTGTTAAAACAATCATGAGTAAAGACAATATCAGCATATGGAAATATTACTATAATTCTCTTTAAAAAGCCCAAAACAAACAACAACAAAAACGTCAGCCAATAGACACTTACACATAAGAAACTATTATCTCCATTTCTGATAAAACTACTTATATACTTGGTTTAGTGTAATTGTAACAAGTTCTTGAGCTTGAATTACCCTTAGTATAAAATAGAAGGGGAAAAAAATTTCTCTAAAATCATTTTGCAGCTAGCATTTTCAGAGTCAAATTTGACCCATAAATCTTAAGTTACTAAATAATTCCAGAGCATCAAGAGTCCCTGATGGCCTTTCTGGTAGGAACCAGGAATATTACCTTTAATTAGCCTCTACCTTTTTCCTGCCTACCTGTTTTTCTCCTCACATGATTTCCTTCAAAAAAATTGCACTTGAACATTTCTGTTCTGTTTTATAATATGAGAAATAAATACTTTATGTGAACTACATGGAGCTGCTTGGAGCTGATGGGAGTTGATTCCCTCAGCCTGCACTCTCATGATTTTCACTGCCCGGCAGGAGCTGCCACTGGCTCTGGGACCACCACCAACAAGCCAGGGGCAGTGGCCTCACTGACCTAGGCTGGGAGCGACAACAGCCCCTTGCATTATGGGATGGGGGGGCTGGGGGCACCTGCCGGCCAGAAGACAGCCAATGGGTGAGGGTGGAGGAAGCAACAGAAAGGTCACTCACTTTAGCCAGGATTGAGGAAGAAGGGCCCTGGCCATAAAAATAAGGCTGCTTCCCGAGAAGCCCTGCCATGATGCTGACAGTGCAGTGCAGCCTTCCCCTGCTGTTTGGGGACGCAGGAGAAGCCAGTCATAGTACACAGAGAAGTCCTCCTAACATCAGAGAGGGGCTGTAAACATCTGTTAGCAGGGAGGAGGGTGTTATAACAATTTTAACTGTCTTATTAATGACACATTGCTGCATTAATGTGGACATTAATGTGGAATTTTCATAATGTTACAACTGGACTACAAACATGTTGTATTTCAATTACATTGTAAAGTTTTCAAGTAGTCTAACAATTAGTTATTTTTCCACATATGTTTAGTATTTCTTGTTTTTCTCCATGAAAAAAACTTTGAATGCAACAGTCTGTAGTTTCCAAGATCCTCTATCTTTTCTTGGTTGAAGCCAACAGAGGCATTGCCTTTTGCCAGGCATCAGACATCTGCCCTCTGTCTGCCACCACAACCTTTCCTGGACAAGTGAAGGTTGCAGACTCATGGTGGCTTGGGTGACCTCCTCTACATCCTTGGATATATCTTTTTCCATCCTGTGTACCTCTATATGCCCACTTTGCATAAATGATTCCTACTTTGGTCCTTTTCCTGTGTCATAGAAGCAATACTTCCCTCTCCTAAGCTCTGTCACCAGACATAGCAAGAAAACTTGCTTGAGAGCAGACCTTGTTGAAGATTCAAGCAAAGAGAAGAACGACAGCTGAAAATGTGCATGTGTGTACGAGTGCATACATACATACATATGATGTTTCCATCTCTCAATGGTCCTTAGTGCTTGGTCTCCACCCTGGATTACATACATATAGTTGTATAGATCTCTGTAACTTGCAAATTGCTAAAACAGGAATGTTCAGAAGACTGATAAATCAGCCCAAAATAAACCTAAAAAATAGTAAAATTGTAAATAAGATATGGGTTATTATAAGATGAAAATGCTTTAAGCTAGAGACGTTTATTACATCAATGATGAAGAAGAGAGTATCAACATATTGATATGTTGCAGCCCAGAAGGCCAACCACATCCTGGGCTGCATCAAGAGGAGCGTGGCCAGCAGGTCGAGGGAGGTGATTCTACCCCTCTACTCTGCCCTGGTGAGACCCCACCTGGAGTACTGTGTCCAGTTCTGGAGCCCCCAACATAAGAAGGACATGAACTTGTTGGAGCGAGTCCAGAGGAGGGCCACCAAGATGATGAGAGGTCTGGAGCACCTCTCCTATGAGGACAGGCTGAGAGCATTGGGGATGTTCAGCCTGGAGAAGAGGAGGCTCCAGGGAGACCTTATAGCAGCCTTCCAATACCTAAAGGGAGCATATAGGAAAGATAGGGAAAAACTCTTCAGTAGGGCCTGTTGTAATAAAATGATGGGTAATGGTTTTAAAATAGAGAGAGGTAGATTCATTGTAGGCAAATTTTTTTTTTACACTGAGGGTGGTAGAACACTGGAACAGGTTGCCCAGAGAGGTGGTGGATGCCCCATCCCTGGAGACAATCAAGGCCAGATTGGATGAGGCTGTGAGCAACCTGATCTAGTGAAGATGTCTCTGCTCCTTGCAGGGGAGTTGGACTAGATGACCTTTAAAGGGCCTTTCTAACTCTAATGATTCTCTGATTCTATTATTCTATATACTGGGAAAAAAAAAAAAATAGGACTTTTAGGCATAGCAAATTGTCTGACTTCAATAGTAGGAAGTTTTGTCATCTGAAATTATTGAGTTATCAAAGCAAGATGACAGAGTGTAATAAACACTATTTGTATCTTTAAAATCTTGCCCAGGGATTTCACAAGCATTTAAGCCTGAAATATAACATTTAATAGAAGGTGAATAACATATTATCAGATATTTATCTTCATTGAGGAAGCAGACATTTGAGTATTTGAGGGATAACTATGGATAATAAGTGAACCAGATTCAACATATATATTTTTAATACAAATATGCAATAATGCTTCAAGGAATATTCTCAAACTTACTACTATTCCTCATTGCATTAATACCATTCCTTATGTTGTTTACAGCAACATATTAGCTAATAGGCTTCTGTTTTGAAATGACACCACATGTGAAATGACTCCTACGTATAGACTCTTAGGTAGAAAGTCATAAAAGGAAATAAAAAATTAATTGTCATTGAGAAACTTTCTTAACCCATGGAAGACATGGAACTTTCTTTTATGTACAAGACTAAGACTTGGGAAACCTGTATCTTTAGTCTTTACTGTGAAGCAGATTTACTAATTGACACCATGTGTCTCTGACTGCAAAACAAATGTATTAATATAATTTCAAAAAGTTTCATAGAAATTTGGAATGTATCAAGTATAGTTATGCATAACCAGTTCCAACTAGCTCCATGGAGTTCACATGAAGTATTTATTTCTCACATTATGATGCATTTAGGATGTAAGCAGCCAGAAAGGCAACCTGGTTAGAAGGGAAAATTACTGAAGAAAAGAAAATGTGGACAAGGGATGAGCAACGGATATCATCTACCTGGACTTGTGCAAGGCATTTGACGCTGTCCTGCATGACATCCTTCTCTCTAAATTGGAAAGACATGGGTTTGATGGACAGACCACTCGGTGGATAAGGAATTGGCTGGATGGTCGCATTCAGAGAGTGGTGGTCAACAGCTCAATTTCCAAGTGGAGACCGGTCACGAGTGGTGTTCCTCAGGGGTCCGTGTTGGGCCCGGCCCTGTTCAACATCTTTGTCGGAGACATGGACAGTGGGATAGAGTGCACCCTCAGCAAGTTCACCGATGACACCAAGCTGTGTGGTGCCGTCGACACGCTGGAGGGGAGGGATGCCATCCAGAGGGACCTGGACAGGCTGGAGAGGTGGGCCCGTGCCAACCTCATGAAGTTCAACCAGGCCAAGTGCAAGGTCCTGCACATGGGTCGTGGCAATTCCAGGCACAAATATAGGCTGGGCGGAGAATGGATCAAGACCAGCCCTGAGGAGAGGGACTTGGGAGTCCTGGTGGACAAGAAGCTCAACATGAGCCGGCAATGCACCCTTGTAACCCGGAAGGCCAACTGCACCTTGGGTTGCATCAAGAGAAGTGTGGCCAGCAGGTCGAGGGAGGTGATTCTACCCCTCTTCTCTGCCCTAGTGGGACCTCACCTGAAGTACTGCATCCAGTTCTGGAGCCCCCAACAGAAGAAGGACATGGACCAGTTGGAGAGGGTCCAGAGGAGGGCCACCAAGATGATGAGAGGTCTGGAGCACTTTTCCTATGAGGACAGGCTGAGAGAGTTGGGGCTGTTCAGCCTGGAGAAGAGAAGGTTCCAGGGAGATCTTATAGCAGCCTTCCAATACATAAAGGGAGCATACAGGAAAGATAGGGAGAGGCTGTTCAGTAGGGCCTGTTGTGACAGGACTAGGGTAATGGTTTTAAAATAGAGGGAGGTAGATTTAGATTAGATATTAGTAAATAATTTTCTACATTGAGGGTGGTAGTGCACTGGAATAGGGTGCCCAGAGAGGTGGTGGGTGCCCCATCCCTGGAAACGTTCAAGGCCAGGTTGGATGAGGCTGTGAGTAACCTGATCTAGTTGAAGATGTCCCTGCTCCTTGCAGGGGAGTTGGACTACATGACATTTGAAGGTCCCTTCCAACTCTAACCATTCTATGTTTCTATGTCTGCTGGAAAATACTGATAGAGAAATTGGCTGCCAGACTGGGAGCCTGGGAACTAGACCTTGGAACCAGAGGCATCCTTGTGAAGTGCAACTGTACTCTTTGAAGTACAACTGGAGTACCTAGAAACTGGAGACATCCTGAGAGGCTATCAATAAGTGCAAAACCAGGAAGCTGCAACAACAACTTATCATCTCAAAAGCTATGAAACAGTCTGGGAAAATAAAATTGGTCTGAAAGGACAGAAAACATCATCATCTATTCGCTGTTACAGGTTAAAACCAGAAATTAACAGCAACTGTTGGCTGCTCAAAATGGTGGTGTCCTATGCCCTTTTATTTCTGTATTACACAAAAAAAAGACTTAATTTTTATCCAAAATGAATTGTCTCTCTCTCTCCTAGAACTTTCCATGCTCCATGTACTTCTCCTTTCTAAACAGGCTGAATTCTCCACATGAACTATCTCCAAGATCTTAGAATCTCCCTGGGGACACCTGGCTGACTGCAGACTCTGTGACACAGGTAATCTTTGAAGTGAGACTGTTATCTTACTTTTCCTCCTTTGGGCTCACTTTTGGGGTCGGTTTGGTTTGCCTTCAAACTTCTGGAATGGTTGGGTTCCCTATTGGGTTTGGTTTGCCCTCCCCTTTGGGATTATTTGGTCACTTCTGAAATCTGTCTAATTCATTTGATACCGATTATCATAGGAAGAAGATGGACATTCCACTTAAACTTTGGAAAATAAATTCAATATTGCTAATAAATACTATAGGAATCATTCCTACAGTCTTTACTGAGATCACCTATTCTATATCCCTAAGGAATGATTGACATCTTTACAGACTATACAAGATTAAAAAAAAAAACCAAACAAAACTGTTTCTTTTCATTTATATATAAAAAAAAAAAAGTTGAAATTAAGTCTTAGACCTTAATATTTAAAAAAAGATGATATATTTTGTGGTTTTTCATGACAACAGTACTGAGAGGTACATAGCTAAATTCCCAAGAATCTTATTGTGAGTATATCTTATCTCAAAGGAAGATAGAAATAAAATTATATAGTGAGGAAAATAAAATCAGAGGTTTAGCATGTTTTCTTTTTGTTTCCGTATAATTTAAATTAAAGCTATTCTCTTCTTTGGATCCTTTTCAACAATTCCACATCAGATACACAAATGCTGTGTTTATAAATCTGATGTTATTTTTAGAAAGGTGGGGTTTTTTTTGAGGTAATTTTTCTTTTTCTTGTGTTAATGACATTAATCACACTGCAAAATATGCAACTCTTTTCCACATATCCATCTGTTTAGTTGATCATATTGCTTTACAGGACATTTATTAAGAATGAGACCATAGTGCATTTTTGAGTGAGTAGCTACTTCAAGTTTAAAAAAATAAAAAAGTGAATTGTGTTTGGTTTTCATCTTTTCAGGGAGGATTGTTTAAAGAACCGAGACATGCAAAAGTGACCATGAAACAATGGTATTAAGCATCCTCCAGTACCTAATACATAGTAATGACTGCTTTGTCAGTCACATCTGCTTAAATAAATATTTTTCTTCAGATTTATTCTTCGTAGCATATCTGATAATGGAAAAACTACATCAAATTATTTTTTGATTTATACTGCTCATGTTTTTACTTCCCCTTTTTTTTTTATTATTTAAGATTATCACCTTGTTTTCCAAGATACTGATTATCCTTTCTTCCATATCAATCTATTCTCTTTTCCATACTCCTTTCTCTGTTGACAGCTTTACTAGGCAAAAGGTACACATGTATATAATTAGTGCATTCATCTTCTTCTCCAGCACTTCTACTCCAAATTTAGACAGCTATTCCTTGGGGATACAAGGCCATATGAAGACATGTATTATTCATTCTTTCTTTATGTGATAACTTCCTTTAAACTCAAATTTAGGCACCTTAATTTGTACTAGATTTTTACTAGTGAGTAGGAATCTTAACTTACTTATTTAGCAAGTAGAATATATATATATATAAATACTTAGTTCTATTGGAAGGCTTGCATTCAACATTTACTGTTGTGGATATTCTTCTATTTTGTGTTATTGTAGTTGCTGTAGATAATTTGTTCTTTCACCAAAAATTATCCTGTAAATTGTTGTTTCAAATTTGTTGCACAAAATTTCACTGCACGCTAAATTTAAATAAATTACTATTTGTTAATGACAATTAATTGTGGTTTGTTTTTTTTTTAACAAAACAAGAAATTGAACTGATTTGTCAGAGTAAAATGAAAGAAAAGTTATTGCTAATTGAAAGTTGTTGCTGAGAAAGTGTTTATTGAATTGCATTTCATTCAAGTTAAACATTTTTAGATTGATACAAATATGTTACTCTAAATGTAAATGTGTAAGTTTTGTTGGGTTTCTTTGTCTAGTTTTTTGTTTATTTTCTCCAGGGAAAAACTTCTGTACTCCGTAAATGCAATTCATGTACTTGTTCTGTGTTCCATATATTGGACTTGATAGCTTCAGAAAACATTTTAAAATTAATTTTAATTAACTAGTTTTACAAGGGATTTCTTGGTAGAAACTTAAGGTTTTTACCTAACCGATGGTTTAAATTTCATGTAAAATTTCTTCTGATAGTGTTGTATTACTGTCTATCACAGATAAATTTAGGGGTGAAATAGCCTCAGGAATAGACGCACACCATCCAGTGACATAAAATGTAATGTTTTTCTCTTAAAGTAGGATGGACATAGTGAGTAGGCAACAATTTCTATTCTGCAAAACACAGATACATGCATACAAACACAGAGCCTGCACAGAACATACATCAGACAGGGCCTCTGGTCCAGCTTCAACTGGTACTATGATCTCCAGGGAACAGGATGCTCCCTCCAGTTGGTCAAAGTGTGGTCTGGTGCCTGGCCTTTCCATGGCTATTTCTCTAAAAAGAGTCTGGTTTTGTTTGTTTATTTGTTTGTTATCACATATCAGAATCATTTAATGAGTTAGAGCTTGGCAGATACAGTTAAAAATCTCATTTGCATGCTTTTAGATAAGCTTTACCATATGACAATTTTTAAATATAACAAAATACCAAAAACAGTTGTATAATATTTATTATCTATATATCTTAGCTTTATATAACAGCAGCTCTGTTTAATTTGTTAATACTATCTAGTATTGTTTAATGTATTTCTTTTTGTTTTGATAAATAATAGATATCTGAGAGTCTGTAGCTGGCCTTTGGCAAAGGATGAACTTCACTTCACCTGAATAGATTATGAAGTACAAAACTTACTTGAGTTCTAGTAAACTACCAATGTACAGTATTTTAGCTGGAATAAGCAGCCAGTAGGAATATTTTTTTTTGTACCCAAAGGTAAAAACTAAAATCCTTCGTTTTTCATTTCTTTTTATACGCTTAGGAAGCTCTATTTTCCGTTTAATCTTCAAAGCAGCCTCATAAATGGTGTAATGTATTGTGCTTCATGTCGGAACATAATTCTTAAAAAAAGATAAATTACGTTTAAAATATTTCTTTTCAATTCAGGAGTAATTTCATGTAATACTTTTAGTTCCATTGCATGAGATTCCAAACTTTGTGTCACTTATTTTTGTATCCAATATTCCCATGTTAGTTTATTTTCATCAGATCCTGCCTTACTTTGTTTTATTTTTTTTTCCTTTTTTCTTTCCCACATCTTTCCTAGTGTTGAAAATAAATCAAAGCACAAATGCACTCATGAAATCAAGAAAGACACAGTGGATCTCTATTCCATGTTTACAAATGAATATCCCAATATTCATACCATATTTCATTTCTTCCCTTTCTTATGCCTGTTATTTTTAGCAATATTCACAAAAGATTTTGACATGCGAGAAAGTAATAGTAATGAATATTAAGATTCATGTTAGTTAGTATATGTTAACACTGCAGAAGACATATATTGTTATCAGAATCCATTGTTTAAGTTTATTATTTATTTGAAGTTTCGATATAACTTTCATATGGATTGATTGTTTCTCAACTATCTGTTCTGCAATTTCATACCTCTTCCTTTTCTTCGAATTACTGCAGTAATTTGACTTCAGGTAATTTCTGCTATACTCCCACATTCTTTTTTTTTTTTTTTTTTTTTTTTTTTTTTTTTTTTTTTTTTTTCCTTTCTTTTCTTTTTTTTTTCCTGGTTGGTACGCAGCATAATACTTCCAGTTAATAACTACCTTCCATTTTGGTTTGGAATAACAAAACTTGAAAGAATTCTATGTGTGCCAATATAGAAGCTGCAATAGAAGCTCACAGTAGTACAGCTGCCTCTAAAACTATAGTTCAAATAAAAAAAAAAATCCATTGGTAAAACTACTTATTACCTTTTTTTGTTCCCTATTGAATTGAAGACTAGTTAGTATAACAAAACTATAATCCTGGAAGCCTAAGTTTTTTAATTTCTAGGAGTTAATGCACATTTTCCTTTAGCTAGGCAAATCCTTTAAAGCCGAACTCTAGTCTATTTCCATCATTTATCTGACAGGGTTTACTTAATTTTAATAACATCAAACTCTCCTGCTGTAAATGAAACGTAACATTCAAATTGCATACAATTTTCACTCGTAAAACCCACCTTACTACAAATCTATATTTTTGTTATGTCACATTGTTATTGCTATCACTTTTAGCCTCATTCTTCCCATTCTTCCTGTTCTTCTTATCCTTCCTTGATAAAGATAGTCAGTTAGTTTAGGGCTAGTTTCAGCTCTTCACAAATTCACCTTTTGATTTTCTTCCATGGAATAATTAAGTGCTTTGGCACACATTTAATAAAGGACAAAACCATAAAGAGACAGTACTGTCTCTATGCCAGTTCAACACATTAGAGCACTCTTAAATCTTACTTAAATACTTTGTCAAACTGAATGAATTTTATAACACATTCCCTACCTTCTGATGTGACTCATATTCAGTCTTTCCACTTGATGATATTCCACTTGGCATTCAGTGACCTGAATGGAGAGCAGTACTACATCATGATGGTGAGGTCACTAAGGCAGTAACTTATTTTAAATCTTCATACTTCATTCAGAACAGAGACCTTTAATCAATTCCTGTAATATCTCAAGGAAAACTGACACCAAACTTGGAATGAATTTCATACTATGTGTCTAATCAACAAAATTCAAAATGCAAAAATGTTGTTTTATGAGGAGTAAAGCATAGATAGAACATATATATACAGGAGTTTGTTGTTGTTTATCTCTGCTATAGTAAGGCTTATCCTTAGTAAAGCATTTGACACTGTGTCCCATAACATCTTCACAGGCAAGCTGGCAAATTACAAGTTAAATAAGTGCATGGTAAGGTGGATTTAAAAATGATTGAATGCTCTGGACCCAGAGAGTTGTAATCAGTGGTCCAGCTGGAGGCAAGTCACCAATTTTGTACTTTGTGGTCAGAGCTGGGACCAATGCTGCTTCACATCTTCATTTATGACCTGTATGCTGGGACAGAGCGCACACTCAGAAAGTTTTTGCAGATGTTGTAAAACTGGGAGGAGGGCCTGATACACTGGAGGGTTGTACTGTCATGAGAGGAATCTTAACAGTCTGGACAACTGGACTGAGAAGAATCTTCTGAAGTTCAACAAGAGGAAACACAAAATTCTGCACCCTGGGAGAAGTGAGCTGGGAGAAGTTGTACATGCTGGGGGCTGACTGTGGTCTGATGGGTTGGAAAGCAGCTCTGCTGAGAAAGACCTCACATTCCTGTTGGACAGCAACCTAACCATGGGCCAGGAGTGCAGCCTTGTGGCAAAAAAAAGGTCAACAGAATCCTTAGCTACATTAGAAAAAGTGTTGCCAGCAGATTAATGGAGATGATCCTTCCCCTCTACTCAGTACTAGTAGAAGATATGGATATACTGGAAAAATCCAGAAGAAGACCACAAAGATGATTAAGGGATTGGAACACCATCAGAAACCTCACTCAGCCTGGACACAGACGGGATTGACAGATTAAGAACTCTTTCTCAGTTCCATGAGTGGTGGTGCCTGGCCATTCTTCTACTCAGTAGTGCCTACTGACAAGACAAGGGGCAATGAGCGCAGGCTAACATGTAAGAAATTCCATTTAAACATACAAAAAACACTTTTCTCATGGAATGGTCAAACCCTGAAACAGGTTGCCAGAAAAGTTGTGGAGTCTCTATTACTGGAGATGGTAACAGAATAACTTAGGTTGAGAGGGATGACTTGAGATCATTGAGTCCAACCCACTTGCTCTAAGCATGGTCAGCTAGAGAAAATTGTCATGTTCTGTGCCCAGTTGCATTTTTAATATCTTCCAGTCACCATGACCATTCCAAGATAATCAAGGATGGCCTCACGGTAATATCAGCCAGCTCCCTCAGCACTTACGGGTGCAATCCATCAAACCCCATGAACTTATGTGTGTCAAGCTTATTGAAGTGCTCCCTCACCTACTTCTTGTCCACTGAGGGTAAGATTTCCTTGCTTCAGACTTTCCTTCTTATCTCAGGGGCCTTGTATTCCTGAAGACCATTTTTAATGGTAAAGACTGACACAAAGAAGGAATTGAGTATCTTGACTTTCTCCACATAATTTTTCACAAGATCCCCTGCCCCATTCAGCTTCAGGCCCATATTTTCCCTAGTTTCCTTTTTTTCTCTTTATGTACTCGTAGAATCCTTTGTCCCTGCCTTTCATATACCTTGCCAGATTCAGCTGCAGGTCACCTTTGGCTTTCCTTAATCCTACCCCAGCAAGATCAGACAGTAACTTTAAACTCCTCCTGGCTTACTTACCCTTGCTTCCACCTAGTGTACACTTATTTTTTTAAGTCTGAATTCAGTTAGGAGCTCCTGTTACCTTTACTTGATTTCCAACTTCTCAGGGTGTATCTTTCCTGTGCTTGGAGGAGATGATCTTTAAATACAATCCAACTGTCCTGGACCACTCTTTCTCTCCAGGGACGAATCTCATGGGATATGATCCCAAACAGATCTCTGAAGAGGTTGAAGTCTGCTTTCCTGAAATCCCAGGCTGCGTTCTTGCTTTTCACCCTGTTCCCTCCTCTTAGTATCCCAGACTCCAACATCTCTTGTCACTGCAGCCAAGAATGCCTTTGACTATCACATCCATGACCTGTTCATCCTTGTTTATAAACACAATATCTAACAAAACACCTTTCCTTGTCGATTCCTCAAATAGCTGTATTTGGTAATGTGGGTGAATGTTGGCAAATATTTTTTACTTGTTTGTTTTATAGATTCACTCTTGAAAGACAAGGAAATAATAAGAAAAAACCCATATATGAACATGCTTATTTCTTCATAAGAAAAATGAAAACCAGAGTCAAGTGAAGAATCAAAGAAGTCAGAGCCACAGGCACTGTATTGAAGTGTAAAGTTTACTTTTTACTATGGTAGCCAAACCATAGTTTGGCTTCCCCGTGCTTTGCATTTCTTAGGGTGTGCTAGAACACTATGGCATGTTAAACCTCCTCATTTTGCTGGTGATGTAGTTGCTATTTTTCACACAGTGATTCAGTTCTGCCATGGTAGAACATAGTTCTGAAATCCATTCATGTTTTTACTGAGAACTTTATGTATTTCCATTGCTTTTGGGCTCTGAAAAACACAAAAGAAAATATGGAATATCAGAAATATCAGTGTATTAGGAAAAAAAAATCAGTCTATAAAGAATACTTGAACTATTAGCTACTAGATTCAATGGACATACGATAATCTGTTCTAGCAATTCATTTATTTTTTGTCTTCAACGTTCTATTTAACATTTTCCTTAGCATGTATACAACTTCAAAACAATAGATCCAACCAGATCAGAAGTCAGTCTATTTCATGGTTCTATCTTTAACAGTGAGCAGAAATAGATGCTATGTGAACAGAGCAAACATATGCGTGGTGTCTTAGAATACTCTTCCAATCATCATCCTTTTGGAGGTCAGTGGCTTCCTGAACTATACATTCACACTTAACAGTGTAATATGATCTCATAGTTTTCTAAAGAAGTTATCTATCTGTTATTTAAGTAATCACTTAACAAGCATTCATATTCAAGGTTTTCATATTCACAATTACAAATATTCATATAAAAACTTTTTTTTGTTCTTAATTCCAAAACCAACTATTACATTATCAAAAAAAAAAAAAAAACAAAACCAAACAAAAACCAAACGAGTTTGCAAAAGTCTTAAGTGTTTGGAGTTTCTTCCATTTCTGAGAGAGATTAACTATAATTCAAGTGTCTTGACAGATATTTATTGCACTCTCCTTAAATACAGCAGTAATAGATATTAAAAGTAAGGAACTCTCAAAAATTCTTATGCTTAGAAGGTTCTCAAACTTTTTAATTTCAAACTTTCTGATAATTACACACATTAGTTCTTGTCTTATTCATTCTTGTATAAAAAAGAATAATCACAGTCAAAAGTGTTAAGAATTTATTTAATCATCCATTTAAAACATCACTTTCAATAATTTCCTACACCTCATCGCTTTTAAATTTGCTAAGTAGATATTCATATACAATCATCTATTCTAGAGTTTATTAAAAATGGAAACTAGAATTTATGCTGAAAGTTTAAGTCTTCTGTCTTACATAAGATATTTCTTTAAATATACATAATGAGATTTGTCTTTTGTGCAACTATTGACTCAATTCTGTTGGGTCACATTAGCAGGCAGGTGAGTGTTGTTGGGTGGAACTCGCAGCCCAGCAACAAGGCTGCCAGCAGGAAGGGGCTGCACGTGTGCACAGGGGAGGTGGTTCGCGCGGATAGGTTCACGAGCACAGGGGGCGTGTACGCAGCGGTTTTATGGGTATTTAACACTGCGTTGTGCAGCAGTAAGGTGAAGGTTTAGTTTGATGGAATCTGTGTGATGCTCTGCCTTCCCTGGAGTGGGGCTCTGGTGTGTCCTGGGTTGGATTGTTGGCAAGAGAGCTGGCAAGTGGTGACCCCAACGCATCTCTCTGGGATGGGATCCTGATAGAGGTGGGTCTGTAAATTGTTGTGCGGCGACAACCGGTGACCCTGGAGGTCTGGACAGGTTTGACTGTTGGTGCGGCTGGGGCCATGGGGTGGTTGTGGGGGTCTGTAAGTTGTTGTGTGGTGGCAACTGGTGACCCTGGAGGTCTGGATGGGTGTAACCGTTGGTGCGGTTGGGGCTGTGGGGTGGTTGTGGTTGGGTCTGTAAGTTGTTGTGTGGTGACAACCGGTGACCCTTGAGGTTCGGACAGGTTTGAATTGTGACTGTTGGTGCGGTCGTGGCCGTGGGGCGGTCGTGGTCCGGATGGGTTTGAATTGTGGCCGTGGGGTGGTCGTACCTGCCTGCTGTTAGAATGGTATCCATTACGAATACAAGAAAGGTGTTAAAGGCATTGGGTAAAGAGATAAAGTGTCCGGTGCATACAACACTGTTGATGGAATTCATCCAATGGGTGCAGAAAAAGGGCTTGATTAACAAGTTGGGAGAGGTGAAGTATGTGGCCCTGGACTGGTACCCGGTCGTCCCGTTATTCTTTACCATCCTGGCCCTTGGCCTTGCCTCTGTTTTTGTGAGGCTGTGGAGGGGCAGTAAGGAGCGGGCGTCGGAACAGCCCCGAGAGCCAGTAGTGGCCGAGTTGGGCCCCGGCTCCGGGAAAGAAGCAGCGAAAGAGATGAGGAGTGGTGCTCCAATGCTCTGCCCAGTTCAGCTGGGAGCCTCTGATGGTGGTAAAGGGATAGTGGAATTTGGGTGTGCTCCCCTGTGTGTCGTGCCTTATTTGCCAGAAATGTTTGAACTGAAGAAGCAACCCCCTAAACACGAAGACCCAGAAATGCCCTCTGTCTTCCTTCCTGCCCCATCGGCTCCCCCGCATGAGGGTGAGACCGGCTTGCCACCTCTCCCTAAGGATTCATGGGTTGTGGACAGGAGAGGAGGCAGTGAAGCGGCAGCTCAGTGCTGCCTGGTGCATGCGGGGGGAAGGCGGCGGGCGGTCTCCAGGGAGCGGCAGTGGCAGCAGCAGCACCTGCGAGGGAGGGCGAATCGCTGGTTCCTGCCGACTGTACATGCCATTTGGCTTGCGGAACAGAATTGCGCCATGGGACAACCTGAAAGATATCGCAACTCAGTTGCATATAGGGGTGTAAAAAATGCCGTGAAAGAAGCTAATCATGGAGATTTTGGAGTTACTCTTGCAGAGCTCCGTTCTCTTATGGAACTTCGAGCTACAGATGCTCTGCATAAAATACAGGAATGCTATGGAGATGTACATGGCATTTGTGCAAAACTGAAAACTTCACCAAATGAAGGTTTAAGTGGAAATCCAGCAGATATAGAAAGGAGAGAAGCAGTTTTTGGGAAGAACTTTATACCTCCTAAAAAGCCAAAAACATTTCTTCAGCTAGTATGAGAAGCACTACAGGATATTACACTAATTATGTTAGAAATTGCAGCTGTAGTATCCTTGGGCCTTTCTTTTTACCAGCCTCCAGGAGGAAATGAATCACTATGTGGATCAGTAAATGTTGGTGAAGAAGAGGAGGAATCTGAAGCAGGTTGGATTGAAGGAGCAGCAATCCTCCTATCTGTAGTTTGTGTGGTATTAGTAACAGCTTTCAGTGACTGGAGTAAAGGGAAACAGTTTTGGGGATTGCAGAGCTGTATTGAACAAGAACAGAAATTCGCAGTCATCAGAGGTGGCCAAGTCATCCAAATACCAGTAGCTGACATAATTGTTGGAGATATTGCACAAGTGAAATATGGTGATCTTTTACTGGCTGATGGTGTACCCATTCAAGGAAATGACCTCAAAATTGATGAAAGCTCACTGACTGGAGAATCTGATCATGTTAAGAAATCTCTGGACAGAGATCCTATGCTGCTGTCAGGTACACATGTGATGGAAGGCTCTGGAAGAATGGTAGTTACTGCTGTAGGTGTGAACTCTCAGACTGGAATCATCTTTACCTTACCTGGGGCTGGAGGAGATGAAGAGGAGAAGGAAAAAGAGAAAAAGGACAAGAAAAGTAAAAAGCAAGATGGAGCTGTTGAAAACTGTAACAAAGCTAAAGCTCAGGATGGTGCAGCCATGGAAATGCAACCACTGAAGAGTGAGGATGGTGGGGATGGAGATGAGAAAGACAAGAAGAGAGCAAATTTGCCAAAGAAAGAAAAGTCAGTTCTTCAAGGCAAACTTACAAAGCTTGCAGTTCAGATTGGCAAAGCAGGTTTGTTGATGTCTGCAATGACAGTGATTATCCTTGTGTTATATTTTGTAATTGATACCTTCTGCTTGGCTTGCTGAATGTACACCTTCTAAAATACTGCCTCCTGAAAAAGAAGGTGGCCTACCACGTCATGTTGGAAATAAAACTGAATGTGCCTTGCTGGAATTGTTCTTGGACTTAAAACGTGATTATCAGGATATAAGAAAAGAGATGCCAAAAGAGGATTTATACAAAGTGTACACCTTCAACTCTGTTAGGAAATCTATGAGTACTGTGTTAAAAAACTCTGATGGCAGTTTCTGGATATTCAGTAAAGGTGCCTCTGAGATAGTTCTTAAAAAGTGCCTCAAAATACTGAGGGCTATTGGAGAACCCAAAGTATTTAGACCTAGGGACCGCAATGATATCGTGAAAACTGTCATTGAGCCAATGGTTTCTGAAGGGCTCAGAACCATCTGCCTGGCATTTAGAGACTTTCCAGCAGGGGAACCTGAGCCAGAATGGGACAATGAAAATGATATTGTTACTGGTCTGACATGCATTGCTGTTATTGGGATTGAAGATCCTGTGAGACCTGAGGTATCTGATGCAATAAAAAAGTGTCAACATGCAGGCATAACTGTACGTATGGTCACTGGTGATAACATTAACACTGCTCGTGCTATTGCATTAAAATGTGGTATTTTGAATCCTGGTGAAGACTTCCTGTGTTTAGAAGGCAAAGACTTTAACAGGAGAATACGCAATGAAAAAGGGGAGATAGAACAAGAGCGAATAGATAAAATTTGGCCAAAGCTTCGTGTTCTCACAAGATCTTCTCCCACTGACAAACACACTCTAGTAAAAGGTATAATTGACAGCACTGTCTTTGAACAGAGGCAAGTTGTAGCAGTAACTGGTGATGGTACCAATGATGGTCCAGCTCTGAAGAAGACAGATGTTGGATTTGCGATGGGTATTGTTGGAAAAAAAAATAAAATAAAATCACTGCAGGATTATTTGTTATTGATTGTGCTTTTGATTTGAGAAACATTTATTTTTATTTATGATGTTTTCAATGTAATTGCTTGGGAAACAAGCTCATCGGTTTACTTTTTGTTATGTATTTAATAGAACCATGGATCAGTGTTTTAAGAAAGTATTATATTCTGGTTTTGGAAGATTTCAACTTTAGATTAGAATGATTTAGCATAGAGGGGGGGAATTGTTGGGTCACATTAGCAGGCAGGTGAGTGTTGTTGGGTGGAACTCGCAGCCCAGCAACAAGGCTGCCAGCAGGAAGGGGCTGCACGTGTGCACAGGGGAGGTGGTCTGCGCGGATAGGTTCACGAGCACAGGGGGCGTGTACGCAGCGGGTGTATAGGTATTTAACACTGCGTTGTGCAGCAGTAAGGTGAAGGCTTAGTTTGATGGAATCTGTGTGATGCTCTGCCTTCCCTGGAGTGGGGCTCTGGTGTGTCCTGGGTTGGATTGTTGGTGAGAGAGCTGGCAAATTCAGCTTATCATCCATCACATTCCTTAAGCATTTGCTCCAAACAATTATTTCCCATTTTCCAATTGCGCCTTTGATTTTTCTTTCTTAAACACATTCCTTAAGCATTTGCTCCAAACAATTATTTCCCATTTTCCAATTGCGCCTTTGATTTTTCTTTCTTAAACACAGTACTTAGCCCTTGTCTTTACTGAATTTCATCTTATAGATTTTAACCAATTCCTCCAGTTTTTCAAGACTGTTTAAATTCTAGTTTTTGTCCTCAGAAATTGCAACCATTTCCAACTCTTAGTCACCAATAGATTTTATATGCACCCTCTTTATTGTATTGTCTAAATAATTCATTAAATTATTTACTTGAACCTGGTAGATGTACTGGACTCCATCTGAAATGTTACAGTAACTTTCTTGCAAGGCATTGTTAACTACTGCTTAAAGTACAGGTTTTTAGTGAACTATACAGTCATCTTACTGCTGTGCCACTTAAATCTCATTTTCTAAGTTTGCTTAGGAGGATGCTGTGAAAAAACAAAACCAACCAACAAACCAAACCACATATGACGCATTTCCCTTTTTCCTCTTATCCACTTAACCAGAAACTGAAGAAAAAAAAAAAATAAAATTGTTTGGTTTAATTTGATCTTGGCAAAGCTATCGGTATGAGTATTACTGTAACACTAAAAAAAAGCCCAATCTTGCATGAGGATCTTGCAGTGAAAATAGCCATGCAAGCAGAAAACAGATGGGTGATCCCTTCCTCATGACATATATGAGTTAAATATAGTACAAGAGATAACAGATACACTCAGACAGACAAGGGAATACTCAGAAAGAATAAGGCAATATTGGTCAGTGAGAGAAGGAAAGATCTGTGCATAATAGCACTCTAAACGTCACTGTACCTTTTTCTGATTACAGGTATATCTTCATTTTATAATATATATTCTTGCATTTATTCCAAAATATCTGCATATATATTTTTGGTCTTTTTTCTTTCTTTAAACATACTCCCACATCATTACAGTCCAAAACACTGCTGCCAAAATAATTTATCTTATCTGCCATTCTGCCTACCTCCTTCCCCATACCATTTAAAACATTTCAGCAGTTTCTGGTTATGTTCCAAGTCAAATTCATATCAGTTACTTGATTAGCTTACTTGACATTTCTTAACATCTTGTCTTTACTTCCCATAATTCTGTTCAAAGGACGGCAGTCTTTATTACATCTCTGTTTCTATAACAAACGTCATTTGACAGGATATAGATTTCTAAATAGATCTTGAAAAAAGCCAAAAAGTTAAATACTCGCCTTCAGAAGAATGATCCAAGCTACCTAAATTTTTTTTTGTATATTTAGTGAAAAAGGACTACAGCTCCCCTATGTCTCCAGAGGATATTATTTAGTTTTCTACTTCCTGTCTATGTAGGAATCTATATTTCTCTAAATCCTGCTCACTAAGATGGGAAGGCTTTTGGATCACTGAAATTACGTTCTGGAGCCCCCAACATAAGAAGGACATGGACCACTTGGAGAAGGTCCAGAGGAGGGCCACAAAGATGATCAGAGGTCTGGAGCTCCTTTCCTATGAGGACAGGCTGAGAGAGTTGGGGCTGTTCAGCCTGGAGAAGAGGAGGCTCCAGGGAGACCTGATAGCGGTCTTCCAGTACCTCAAGAGGGCCTACAAGAAAGATGGGGAGAGGCTGTTCAGTAGGGCCTGTTGTGACAGGACTAGGGGTAACGGTTTTAAAATAGAGGGAGGTAGATTTAGATTGGATATTAGGAAAAAATTTACATTTACAAAAATAATTAGAATATTAACATGAAGAATTTTCTATTAATATAGTGAAGTAGTCTTTTTTTAATAGAAGGATTTTATATAACAAAACTGAAAAAAATAAATCTCATATTCATGAAAGCTTGAAGTTGTTTTGTTTTTGTTTTTTGGTTTTTTTTTTAAAGAAAGCATCTCTGAAGACCATTTTTGTTACTTTTTCTTGAACACTGCTATCTGTTCTGCCTAGTTCCCTGGGTATCCCTTCAAGTAAACACACCATGAGAAACTATTTCATCATGAGGACTGTTACTACTGAATACCTCTGCATATTTCTCAGAAAGGAATGAAGACTTTTATCTGAAAATACAAAATATTTTTCCTTTCTTATAAAACTTTTAAAAGAAATGTGTTTATATACCTGTAAGTATTCAGAACAGGTGAAGGCAATGTGTAACTATATGTTTATACCAAAGACCCTGCCCACTGTATGTCCAGTAATGGAATATTAGTATATAACTACTGACACTTTTACATTTTTATTGGACTTTGGTATTTTATGAAGAGAAAAGTGATAGACATCACAAGTAAGAAAACAAAAAAGAACTTTTTATTTTTCTGCTTTCACATACTATCAGTTTACTAAATAAAAATGCACTCTAAAAATTTATTAAGATCAGAGATAACTTAAAGCTTTGCATAAAATACTTTTTGTAACGTTAAAATTACAAAATATTCATATGACACTTTTTTTTGTGTATTTATCCATATATACGATTAAATGTCAGAGAGAGATGGTATTTCACAACATTATGAGGTAGGAGTAATTGGAGGGTTACAATCTTTCATTTTGTTTCAAATAGAGGGATCCCTAGTTTCTGCATTTCCTATCTGTATTTCAGGTTTTATTAAGCCAAAGTCCAGCCTCTTGCTCAAAGCATCTCATCTATGAGATCAGACTAGTCCAAAATGTTCAAGATTCATTTATATTGTTTAGTTAAGTGGATAATTTATGGGTGATTTTTGAAAATTCTTGTCATGTACTTATGTACAATGATTGCGGTGACTATAATTAATTTTCTACCCCTATGTATGGCTCTGGTCTCCTTTTCGGTACAATCTTTTCACCAGGTTATCAGTACTGTGAGGAAATTGAATTGATATTTATAGCGATATGGACACAAAATTCTTAAATCTTATTAAAACCTACCCAAAAAGTGCAGGAAATATGATCTCTCCTCTGGACTTCAAAGCCTATCAAACTGACCTCTATGTATTTCTAATCCCAATGTGTGATAAATGCCGTTGAATCTGTGGCTGCATTGTGGCTGTAGGGAATCTCATAAATACCTGTTGTGATGGACTGATGCACTCAGAATATATTGATCTTGCCTACATAAAAAGTACTAGAAACATCTAATATTAATTTAAATGCTTTGGAATCCATAATACTAAAGAAGGTGGGGTGGATTTTTTTTTTTTCATTTAACTTAACTGATGTTTAATGGAGGTGCTAGGTTGTACGGTCACCAGTTCAGCAAGAATCTTAAACATGTCTATTCTGATTTTTAAGTGTGAAAGCATTTAAATATCCATGTTAGGTACTTTTGTGGCCCCTAAGATGACACTATCTGAAAATGTGTCAATCTAAAGGAGATTGTTCTTTCCTGTAGCATGTTTCATACGGAAATAACTTTTCTGAATAGTCTGCTTCAGGTCAGTTCAAGTATCCTTAAGTTGGACAGTATACATACAGTATGATTAAGGCTCTGTTTACACTGGAAAACAGTGCAGTGTGATAGGAATGGGTTGGTAGAGTAAAACCCTTTCAAAGGATTTTATCTGAGACTGGCTTGATATAAATAAAATAATGACTGGAGCCCATTTGGTTTAGTCCTAGTTTATTTTCAAGGGAAAGAAATGCAATTTGCAGACACCAAATGCAATGCAAATCAAAGCACAGTAACACAGTAAATGAGAAAATGTGGGAGATTTGCTTCAGGAGCTATTTCTGATCCAAGCTCAAAGAAACTGAGGTAAAACTCTAAATACATACATAAATCCATGTTGAAGGAAGGAAACGAGTTGCCTTAATTATCTCATTCCTTGAACAACATTCTTAGAGATGACCAGTACAACACAATAGATGAACACACCCAGAATCCAGTCCTCTTTTAGTTTAGACATTGTGGTGATGGTGTTAAAGTTCATCCTTTTAGTAGCTTTTCAATGGAACTACTTAGATGTATAGTAATTATTTCTTTTCGAACTACTTTTTCAGGACGTGCGAGTTGCAACTTCATAGTCTTTTCCAGATTAGAAGCTGTTACGTGTGAGGATCTTATCTCTAGGTTCACTCTCCATTATTCACCTTTAAATTTTAATACTGTGTACGCAAGACTATATGTTTCATGTGAGCTGGAGAAGAACAATCCTGTAAATACTAATGATAACTTAAACGGCGTGCTTATATAGGAAAATAAACAACCTGAAGTTTGGTCCATGCATCTTTTATCTAACTGTGGAATTTGTTATACTGCTTATATAGAACTTGTTTAGCATAACTTGCTTAGCTTTAGTAGTTAGATTTGCTGAAACCTTAGGCTGCAAGGTGTGAACTTTCATCTAGATATGTTGGACTTTTACCTAGTCAAGTAAAAGAAGGCCCCAGAGACAGTTAAAGTAGCAAGATAAGGAAGCTACAATGATCAGTAGAAGCTGCAACCTTAGAGATAAGAAAAGATATGTCCCACCTAGAGAAGATTAAAGGACCCATTGAAGAACTTCAGGGGTCGTTATTGAGACTGGCCCTGTTTAACATCTTTCTTGGCAACATGGACAGTAGGATGGAGTGCATCCTCAGCATGTTCACTGACAACACCAAGCTATGTGGTGCAGTTAACACGCTGGAGATGCCGTCCAGAGGAACCTTGACAGGCTGGAGATGTGGGCCCATGCAAACCTCATGAAGTTCAACAAGGCCAAATGCAAGGTCCTGCACATGGGTCAGGGCAATCCCAAGCAGAAATGCAGGCTTTGCAGAGAATGGATAGAGAGCAGCCGTGAGGAGAAGGACTTCAGGGTACTAGTGGATGAGAAGCTCAATATAAGCTGTCAGTGTGCGCTTGCAGCCTAGAAAGCCAACCATATACTTGGCTGCATCAAAAGAAGTGTGGCCAGCAGGTTGAGGAAGGTGATTCTGTGCCTCTATTCTGTTCTCGTGAAACCCCACCTGAGTACTGTGTCCAACTCTGGAGTCCCCAGCATAAGAAGGACATGAACTTGTTGGAGCGAGTCCAGAGGAGAGCCACGAAGATGATAGGAGGGCTGGAGCACCTCTCCTATGAAAAGAGGCTGAGAGAGCTGAGAGTCTGCAGAAGAGAAGGCTCCGGAGAGACATTATAGCAGTCTTCCGGTACCTAAAGGAGGCTTATAAGAAAGATGGGGAAAAAATTCTTCAGCAGGGCCTGTTGTGACAGAATGAGGGATAATGGTTTTAAAATAGAGGGAGGTAGATTCAGACTGGATATAAGGAAAAAAAAATTTTACAATGAGGGTAGTGGAACACTGAAACAGATTGCCCAGAGGGTTGGTAGATGCCTCATCCCTGAAAACATTCAAGGCCACGTTGGATGGGGTTCTGAGCAACGTGATCTAGTCAAAGATGTCCCTGCTTTTTCCAGGGTGGTTGGACTAGATGACCTTTAAAGGTTGCTTAAAATCCAAACTATTCTATGATTCTGTAATTCAAAGAAAAGTCAGTGATACTGAACATTTTATGCTCAAAAGTTTAATTTTTTGTCAGTAAACACCACAAGACCAAATTCCTTAAAAAAAAAAAAACCCCTACTAAAATAAAAAAGTAAATTTTCTAGTAATTAACATATGAATGTTCAAGTTATAACATCTTGTCTAGCAAAGTCTGTGCAAATATTTTTCATATATTTAAATAGTCCATTTGTTCTGAATGAGGCAGTTTATTTGAATTAAAGTTACTGTAGTTGCAGTCTGTGATTTCTAGATTTTGAAGATTCTTGAAGTTTAATGAAAAGGACAATCAGAACACATAAATGAGTCTCCTATATACCACTGAGTTTCACCAACTTGAGTTATTAACCTGACTACACAAAAAGTTTGCAAGAAAGTACATTAATAATTCTTTCAGATGCATTTTAAGGAACGCTGATGAACTTCAAATTTTCTCTAAATATTTGAAAAGGTAAGGAAAGCTTTGAATAATTAGCATGGTATAGCATACATTATAATTACCAGGCAGATCCTCAGTGGTGTTACTGACAGGTAGGTAGGTTTTTCTAATTTCTTCCTGCCTTCTTCAGGTCTATGCTACTATCGTACTGTTCAGTCACAACTCAACTATTATGTTCTAGAGATCAGAACATAATATTTGATTCAATGGTCTTTCCTTTGTCATTTGTATTTTTTTTTATACTTCTTTCTCGGTTAATTAAGCTACCTGTAGTTTCTTTTATCTTCTTGCTTACATTTTTCTGTTGATTTTATGTTCCTCAGAAGTTGCAGCCAAGTTATACCTCATCTTTGAAAATCTAAACTTTATTCCTACATACTTGATTGCTACTTTATTTACTATAACCTTATTTATATTTGTTATGACTACTTTTTATATTCAGGCTATTAACAGAGTTTGTGCTATATAAAAAGTTTCTTACTACACTTTCTAACTTTATTTAACACTGAGAAAATTTACTATGTTCTCTTCTGAGTAAGTTTAGTTCTCTTTTTCTTTGAGTGTAAACTAAGGAACAAATTATTGATGTGCAAGTTTGCAAGAAAAATAACAGTTTACTAAATAGCCACTGTGCATCTCCATGGCCATGGTTGTCCTTGATAAATATGAAGCAAAGCAACAAAATGTTCAGAGAAAAAAAAAAAGAATAGGAGACTTACTATAAGGGATGATAACAAATAATTTAAAAAAACCACAAAGGATTTGTCATGTCACAAAATCAAATTTGTATTTATTTAGTGGTATGGTTTCTGTATTTCTCTATTTTCAGAATGATTTCTCAGGTGACCTTTTTTTTTTAAAATACTACAGTGAGGTTTTTCAAGTCATTCAGCGATTTCTTATTCCACTCTTAAAAGCCTGTGCCAAACAGAGATACTTCATATATATAAATTTTTATGTTCTCTAATACACACTTACACAGCTATCCCAATTTACTGATATTTCTACAAGGTAGAGCTACAAGGCAAAATATGTCCTAAAACAAATGTTAAAGGCAGATCATGTTGTTTAGAGTAAGATTTATTGGTTTTGTCTAGTTCTAAGTTAGCAAATGGTTGCTGGGACATACAGTCATGTTTTCTACTGTTCTGAAGGTCATAGAAGTATTATGATTTAGGTTATTCAATGCATTTTTGCCTATTTATTTTTTTTGTTCTTTGAACTGAGGAGATTTTTATCATCTCTTTGCAACATGGCATTCAACTCTCAAACACTGAGATGTGGAACAGTCTTAAAAATGCTCCATTATAGTCTAAAATTGACACTTAGCCAACTAAATAGGTCTCCAGGCTCCACTGACTGTGCTGATTGGAGCACCATTTACTGTGAAAGGGAACTTCAGCACGTTGCTCATGTCTGTAGAAACTTGCAGCTGGATGTATAGATCTGGAGCTGAATCAGTGTCTTCTTTGTTAGTACGTTAGAAAGTATACACATTTTTTCCAACACTATTATAACAGCATTTTCTGGGACTCTAATGCCATGGATGAATAAGTTAATGAAGTTAGCACAGCAACATTTCCATCTCCTATCTAATTAAATGAAGCATAATGGTCTAGTGATGTTCTAATTTTGTTTGATTTTGAAACTCTCACTACAGATTAGATTCCTGTATTGTCCAGACTTTTACATGTGTGAGCAATTTCTAGCTAAAGTAGTTAGACATCTGTCTTTTACCTCTTTCTTTCTTTCCCTTCCTTGCCTCATAAATATGTTTTATTCTTTCTAAGTAATAAAATATTATTTACACATACTTGGTAGAGTGCCTGGATTTTCTGCAGGTCCTATTTATTTGCTTGTGTGTGTGTATTTATATACACATAATAAAGTGCTGTTATTAACAACCAGTCTAATTTTCTAACAATTGTCCCATGTTTCTAATTAGTCTTTAAGGCTGTACAAAGGCTGAAGCTTTGTTCTCTTCTTTCTTTCAGCATAAAGATAAGAACTACAATACAGTGGGACTGAACTTAATGTTTTTTCTTTCCAGTGTTTGTTTTTTGTCCTTATCTGTAACAGAAGACTTAAATGCATCCTATTTATTAACTTATGCTCCTTATAGTTTCTGACGGGGAACTACAGAACAGGGAAATATTAAAAAAAACCCCAACTTTTCTTTTTGTCCAAAGATCAAACTTTCTTTGGCTCACCAACTATTAGAACTATTAGTAGGTATGTAGACACATATTATACATTGCTTTAAATAAGAAAGAAAAAAAAAAAAAAGAAATCACCAGATCTCACAAATCCACCTTTTTCTCCATAAAAAAAAAAATCTTTCTGGTCTAGGCCCTAAATTAGGTTGTTCAGTATTAAAAGTGAAGGGTGAAGATAGGAGAAATGTCAGCTATCTTCTGAGATTACTCCTTCTTAGGGGTATATCAGGTACAGATTTTAGAAGGCCAAATGTTTTTGTTCATATTTATTCACATTACTCAGATCTAAGGTGCAAGAAAGGAAGCAGACAACTTGTGAATGAAAAAAAAAAAACATTTTTGTACATCTCCATCATAACATTTTTTTGCATTTTTCACTTAAGGTTTAGTATGAAACTTTTTCAGAAATTATGAACTTAACGTTACCCTCACGCTACCATTACTACACACCATGCTTTTTAATCATGTGATTCAGCTAGACAGCACTCAGACTTTAGAGAGTACAAGTAGAAATAGGAAAAGAGGGAAAAAAAAGACAAGGAAACCAAAACCCTTAAAAGTCGTCTTGGTTTTCTTGAGAGACATCTCTATATATTCAGTTATATGGACCTATATATATTACAAATATGTAGATAATTTTATATATATTTTTGTTTTGCTCGTGATTTAAGAGTGAAAAGATTTTTTTAAAAAATTGGTTTTTCCTCAAGTTAGAAATGATTCCTTAATGAAACAAAAATTTTAAATGAGTGGAAAGAAATTTTTTGTGTGAGTTGTTTTGGCAACAGAAACACAGCACTTACTTAAAAACTAATAAGCCACTTCACACAGAGAAAGCTATTAGAGCAAATGGAAAGGGTCTTACACTTGTTAGCAACAAAAAGCTTTCTTTAAGTAAGTGCTCTTTGGCTATAATAGTTCAAGTTGTTCCCAAAAAGAGGAAAATAACGACTTGGTTTATTTTTGAAGACTAAGCAAAAGATTCAATGAACAATAATGACATTTTCCAGAAAACAAGAAAAATTGTAAAATAGAAAAATGCAGTACTTTTCTAAAAAATGTGACTTGAATTTTTCTCAAACTCCATTGTAAAATCAAATTCCAAAATACAGATGTCTCAATTTTTTATCCTTATTATTCAATCACTTCAATTTCATAGGGCTCTAACTTTTTATATTCTGTGAAATGTTGATTTTTTTCTTTAATTGTGATCTCTGAAAGCTAAACTGGAAGTTGTAGTAGATATTTCAATGTTAATTCTCTTCTGTATTTTGCTAGGGAACATTGGGAGAAAAAATGTCCAAGATACATAACTGAGTGTTCATACACAAATGAAGTATACATCTGTTGTAGCTCAATATTACCTCTTAAGAAGCTTCTTGAAGTGTTAGTTTTAAATGTGATTCTGCTAGGTTTTTAACTTATTGTTATTCTATGAACGAAACAGATAATAAATAAGAAAAAGTCCATTTTAAAGTATGAAATTAAGATAAATTTTTGTATTAGTAATACAAAAGAAAAGTTGATTATATGTCACTCATCATAAGTATGACACTTTATTTTTACTCTGATATGTCCAGTTTAGGAGTGTAAATGCCTTGGTTCTTCCTGTAATTATTTTCAGCTTGATAAAAATCTGATTCAGTTGACCTAAAATACACAAGGAAAGGATCCTGAAGATGTATGTTCCCGTACTTCAACTATCAAGGGAATCTAGTGAGACAACAGCATTAACCTAGGCATGTCAGTCAGAGGGCTGAATGTTAAGGGGACAAACCTGGGTTTGAATGATTACATTTAGGTGTATATTTTTTGTATTCTATAAGACATGGATCAGACATTACCTACGCTTCAGATGTCAGTTTATCACCCAGGATCACACAAGCATTTGACCCAGAGTTCAGCATACTGCTCTGTGTCTCTGCTCTGTGCCCCTGGAATTAGACTCACAAGGCTGGAACTACAAGTCAACTTATTTGACCTAAGCCTGTGATAAGACTTAGGTCAGGAACAGACACTAGGGGCAGTGCTTGACGATCAAGGTCACCCATGCTGTAAAGAGGCTAACTGTAGACCTTAAATATATCTGTCCTGCAGTACTCCTGTAAGCCTGACAAAAATACGGGTTTCAGTAAAAAATGTCAGCAGCAGCTGAATATGGGCTCAGTTACAGAAAAAAGTGTAGCAAATACTTGCCTGAAAAAGGCAAATAGGGGAGACACTTGAAGTAGTTATTAAAAATAATTTCCCTGTTCATTTTTTGCATAATGTGAGTGGCACAAAAAGAAGCATTTTTCAGATGAAAATGAGGTAAGTCTAGACCACCAACAAAAGAATTATTTTCATGCTGCTTAATACGCATGTTTTTTAAAACACGGTCTCCCTCCAGTAGCATTAGATGAGAACTTCTTAACTTAGCTCCTTAAAAATGAATCCAAACTGTGAAAAATGGCACTCCAGTAATATTAATTATACTACTTCAAGTTTTATATATATATATATATATATATAAAATTTAATGTATTTAATTTCTTAATATAAATTAAGCTTTCTTGACAATGGAACAGGTTAGAAATAAAAATACTTCCTCTGATGCAAGCATTAGGCTAAGGAATCTGAACTTTTCTTTTATTCCAGATTTATTAACAGTTGAGTAGCTTAAGTATGCTAATGAAAGCTGGTGCTGAAACACTTCTCTAAGTTCAGCTAGATTTATGAAAAAAAGAACAATGCCATTATCATGTACAAGCAAAAAGACAAAGATCACATTCTTAAAATATTCTGCATAAAATAAATTATAATTCATATAATGTTTGAAGCAGAATTCCTATTAATTTAATTGATGACATATTATTATAATTTTGAAATTTTTTTAATTGATCATTAAAATAATCTGAAATTTATATAATTTCACCTTGGACTATTTAAACATCAGTATACATAAGTTATTCAAACTATTTCTAATCCACTAGAAAACGGTATGTTTACTTATAGAATTGTAGAATCATGGAATAGTTAGGGTTGTAAGGGACCTTTAAAGGTCCTCTAGTGCAACCCCCACTGCAAGGAGCAGGGACATCTCCAATGAGATCAGGTTGCTCAGAGCCCCGACGAACCTGGCCTTGAATGTTTCCAGGGATCAGGCATCTACCACCTCTCCGGGCATCCTGTTCCAGTGTTTCACGACCATCTTTGTAAAAAATTTCCTTATATCAAGTCTGAATCTGCCTTCCTCTGTTTCAAAACCATTATCCCTCATCCTGTCACTACAGGGTCTGCTAAAGAGTTTCTCCTCATCTTTCTTATAAGACTCTTTAGGTACTGGAAGACTGCTGAAAGGTCTCTCTGGAGCCTTCTCTTCTCTAGACTAAATAGTCCCAGCTCTCTCAGCCTGTCCTCATAGGAGAGGTGCTCCAGCCCTTTCATCATCTTCGTGGCTGTCCTCTGGACTTGCTCCAACAAGTCTATGTCATTCTGCTGGGGGCTGCAGAGTTGGATGCAGTGCTCCAGGTGGAGTCTTTGAGAGTGAAACAGAGGAGGAGAATCACCTCCCTTGACCTACTGCCCTCACTTCTTTTGATGCAGCCCAGGATGGGGTTGGCTTTCTAGGCTGCAAGCGCACACTGACAGCTTATATTGAGCTTCTCATCCACTAGTACCCTGAAGTCCTTCTCCTCACGGCTGCTCTCTATCCATTCTTTGTAGCACTCCGTGTCTTCCTTATTTCCCTTTATCAAAATGGGCGTTATGTTTCCCCCTTTCGATTCAGTGGGCATCTCACTAGACTGCCATGACTTCTCAAATGTGATAGTGTGGCTTGGCAACCAGTTCCCTCAGGACCCACAGATGCATCTCATCAGGTCTCATGGACTTGTGCACCTTCTGGTTCCTTAGATGGTCTCAAACTGGCTCTTCTGCTACAGTGGGCAGTTCTTCATTCTCAGTCCCTGCTTTTGCCTTCTGCTACTTGGGAGATGTGGCTAGAGCCCATATATAATTATATGTAATAATATTTAAACTGTATATTTAATTATAATTAGAATTACATTTTTAACAGTATATAATTATTTATATAGTTAATCCAGAGTACCAACTTCTTGTCTCATCTAGATCAATATATCTGTTCCCTTCAGAAAAAAAAAAAATTACTTTGGAGTAAATAAATGAAGACTTAGCCAAAAAAGGCACAAAATTAAAAATTATTTTTAAATTTGCAAGAGTATTAATTTTAAGTCCCACAATTTTTTGGCACTTTTGACTGTACTTGTTTCAAATTATCCCTGTGAAATTAGAGCAATTCTTTTTTTTTTTTTTTTAGTATTAAATGTAGTATTCTCTTAGACTGTGAACTAATGTGGCTGACATCAAAGTTACTAGGACACCTTCAGTATGTGAAACGTTTTATTTTAAGTACAGTATTAGACTAATTAGTTTCTATGGAAACAGATACTGGTTTCTAAAAGATGAAAGACTATATGTATTTCCAGAAACATCAGAAGCAAACATAGAGTAGTATGAACTTGACATATTCAGAAAAGACACTTTTGTCAAAAAGATACTGGAGCATTCTTTTATGTCAGAAAGGATGTACATCACAGTAATGGTAGATGAGTTGATAGGCAAAGAAGGCTGAAAGAATGTTTGAAGATATGGAACAATTCAAGGTCAGAGATTTCTAGTGATGACTGTAAGGCCAATATTTCATAAAACTTAAGTGGCTATTTGGTTCCTTGTTAAACTACAGAAAATGGATTCTCGTCTTAATTCATAAGATGTTACATTGACTATGACAGTCCAGTAAAATAACTATAATTCTGGTAGTCACAATATGATTCACAAAAGTTAGATTTCTTGCCTAAAGATGTTATTTTGCTTATTCATTTGGTCATTTGTCACCTCTCCCTTTAGAAATATTTTATACTTTTATATAGTTTTATGATTGGATCTCTTGGAAAGTGGAAAGCAACATTTTGGGCTCTCCTCCTGAGAGGAAATCTCAGAAAAGGTTTTTAGGAAAATCTCCTCAGAAAATAGGAGTTGTTGGCCTGAGCCATCAAACTGGGAAGGATTTAGAAATCGGGAGCTGTTCTCCTTAACTAGATATTTTAAACACTAAGCTATTATTTAAAAAGTGTATACTACCTTTCATTCCACTATGTGTTAAGGAAAATTTCCGTACCTGCAGGGAAATTCCTGCTCAATTGTTTATTTAAAATTCAATTATGTTAGTGTGGTTGGATGTGCAAACCACATTGAGTCTCTCAGGGAATGTAGTTGAGCTGAGTGTTTTCTGTTTAAAGTAATCTGAGATTTCCAGATTTTTCCAAGTCTCCTAAGATGGCAGTGCTTTTCAACTTAGGTTGCAGCAGCACCATGTGTAAAGTAAATTTCTGAAAAAAAAATACAGTGTTTACAGACATAAAGGCTCATAAGAGACTAGACAGTTTTGATCTTATTTAGTTTCTCAGAAGTACTCGATCAAAACCTTATTTCCACTGAAGATGAAAAAGATTGTTTATGAACATGAAGTTGAATTTGTTCCTATGGTCACAGATATTTTGAGAAAACCATTCATGCAACACAGAAAGTAATCAGTTTATCAAATCTAAAATCTATTCAAAATTTCTATAGTCAAAAAGTTTTAGTTATTTTCTGGTTTAATTATTTTATTGTAGCCATATAGTTATGCTTCTTACTTATTTTAAATAGTTATTCTTTTTTTTATTAGTTAAATGCAAACCCTTACCTTACTGTATTTTGAAATTTCTGCCCTAACTCCCATTGTGTTAGAAATAATTTTCTAAAAGCCTTTCTCTTTTTCTGAGTTTTTTCTTTTTTTTTTTTAATCTCAAACTGAACTGAATTATTTATGTATTGTTTAAAATATAATTTTTGTTTGTTTGTTTGTTTCAAACTGTATCCTTTCTATATCTTCGTTCAGTTCTCTTGATGCAATATGTATAAATATATAACAATGCTGGGCCAAAATAAAAAAATAGACATTGAGAAAAACAGGCTACCAGCTCTTCTTGACCACACCTCATGATTTTCTAATTTACTATGGGAGTTGCTATGGTATTCACCATAGTTTTCCCCACTGGTTTTATCATATCTAGTTTTATTTTCAAATCAGACTGTGAAATCTTCAGACAGTCATTTCTCATGTAGATTTCTTATACCAATCAAAAATGAAATAATATTTTCACAGTTCATAGGAGTATTAGAAGTTACGATTAATTCAAAATAGATTTTCAAAAATGGGAGCCTAAAATTATATTAAAAGACCATTTTGAACTCTAAATATATGGGCTGTCATTAAAGAAGACAAACACTTAGCTACCAATTCCTATTTGTATGAACCTGGGTCCAATATCTGTGATTCCATTCCCACTTTAACCTTACAAAAATGTAGGTAAAGGAAAATTCTTCTTAACCTGCTACCTCCCTTCTGCTACTGCTAGCATTTGTGCAGCTGCTTCATGAACTGCAAGGACATGGCATCTGAAAACTGACTTTTTAATTTAATTTTATTTTATTTGGCATTGGGTTAATTTTTGAAACAAATTCCCTAGCTGCAGTAGAAATGCTATAGCCAGAAAAATTAAGATAAAAGATGGGAGGACTGAAAAGCAGTTTTCTGTTATGCCATATTAAGGAGAACAGGGAACTGTAGTATAATTCTAAGTACGTATATTCTTAGGGAAAAATCTTGGTCTCATTAGCCAAAAAACTATGGAGTAATTGTTTATAATTATCACATGGATCAATTCCACTTCATGTTCTCACAACTAGAACATTCAGCAATTAAGTGAAGCATACACCTTACTTCATGCTTTAGCTGTGTGATTTTTTTTTCTTTTTTTTTTTTTTTTGCAGGAATAGGATATAATACTTCAAACTAAAACATGCAGAAGGAATTTCCTAGAAACAAATAGGAAAGATGGTCATAGACAATAGATTAAAAAATGTTCAGCAAGGGGAGCAAGCATAGCTTTAACCTTTTAGCTTTTATTTTAAAAACTGACAAAAATAAATTATTCAGACACTTTTCTCACCTTTACCCTTTTTCTGTTACTCAGATAGGGAATGTTCTACTCATGCATTCAGGGGTTTTGTGTCTGGGTTTTTTTTCCCCCAACTCACCTTTTAAATTGAAGAAAGGATAGAGAAACCTGACATTTTCATAAGAACAGTGAATTTGTTTTTTGTAATATTGGAGAAACAAAAACTGAAGCATAGTAAAGTCAGAATTCCTCAAATGAAAAGGCTTACAACAGCCTCAAGCTCATTAGTCTTTAGAAACCCTAATTCTATGTGTACTCTTCTTCTACAAACATTAATTCTCCTGGGCAAAAAATTGGGTTGACTCATCCTCAATGTTCGTTGTAATTCAATATAAATAGTCTATTTGTCTAATATATAAAATTAAATCAACCTTCAGGATCCATCCTCTTTTAAGGACAATCTCCTGTATTTTTCTAAACCATCATTATGCATGCCTTCTCCTGTTTCTGTCTTTAGCTCATAACTCATATTCCCCAGTCATTCCCTCAATATTTCATATTCCTTCTCTGTCTTTGCACTTCATACAATATGTTCTTATACATCCGGATGCTTTTTTTTTTTTTTTAAGGAGTAAAAATTTATATCTTTTTCATGGAGGAAAGCTTCAGCCTCTTCAGACTGCAACTGTTTTCATCAGCTACTGATCTCTAGTTCAGAGGATTGTATTCCTACCTCTGGCTGCAGACATGAGACAGAAGCTAAAAAAAAAAAAATCTGAATATTTTTTAAAGCACTGGGTATTTGCTGAATAAGAAAATCCTGAAAGTTGGAAATGTGTTTCATTTGGAAGCTGTGTGATTCATTACATCTCACATCAGCCACACATCTGTGTTGCAAATATCTATAGCTGATCTAATAACTAAATATTTGTTTTCCATTGTATCGCTCTGTGTTTTAAATAAGTCCTGTGAATACATTTACATGTATGTAGAACATATGACAGCTATATACAGTACAATGAGTTATTTTTTTCTCTAAAGGAAGATCACACAAGTAATTTTAGACTTCTAGCTCTAATTCATTAAATTTCTGTTTCTTACTGTTTTCTGATACTTGAGGTTTTGTTTTCTTTTCTTATTCTTTAAGTGTCATTCATATTTAAATTATCTGTAAACATATTATTCTGAAAAAGTTTCTATACTTGGCCATTCAAACTGTTTCTTGTTTGTTTTCTTGCTTATCTGAAGTCCTGCAGTGGTAGTCAAGTAAATAACTCCTTTATTTCAATAAAAATTTAGAAACTACAAGTTGAATTTTCATCATCCTGACTAAAATATAACTACCCAGGAATAACAACTGTACATAGCTTTTGTACATGCAAGAGGAAAAGAGCATTAACATTGAGAAATCAAGCACTGAATAATTAGGAATGTCTGTATTAAACTTTCTTAGGTAATTTAATATGGCTTTACTGTAAAAGTATATATTTCTTAGTCTTTATTAGAGTGGTACTATACTACTCTTCCAATGCACTGTCATCACGGTATTTTTAGGTGTTTCTTGTGCACTTTCTTCACAAGAAAATTGATGTAGAACTTTAAGAATAGGAAGATTTTTGAGCTCTCAATCCCACCTTTACAGTGCCAGCTACCTACACAGTAATCTGTTTTTAAACAAGAGAGAAAGTACTCCCTCACGAAATAGCTTTGTATATATGTCCTCCGTAGACAATCACCCAATGTAACCAATAATCCTGGCTCTTAGGCTGTAAGGCAAGATCAATGTTTTCTTTTCACTATTTTGAAAGTAAATAGTAACCCAGTGATAAGATTCCTTTCAGAATAGAACACTTACAGTTAGGTGTATAAAGTATTTACATGTAAACTAAGTGTATAAATTCCTATTATAGTCACTGTAGATTTAGTAAATACAGTTGTTGGATCAGAAAAGTAATTTCACCTGGAAGTTTAAGGTTTTACTCTGTTGCTGCTATATGTATGGATGTAGTGTGAAATATCCTTGGACATCTTACCTGACAGTCAGTTGATGCTTCAGGAGCATTATGGTTTTCTACAGCACCTTTGATCTCTCCAGATTAGCTAAGATTTCTCAGATACTCCAGGTCAGCTCAGAATGGCAATACCTATTCAGGCAGCTAAATCCTTCTCCAATAGCAGATAAGCTGACCAGTCTGTAAACATTTTCTACTATATTGATCCTCAGCCCAACCTCAGAGTGGGCTTTAAAATTTTCAGTCCTAGTGTCAGAAGAGTGGTTATGACACCCAAGATCATTTTGTTTCCTGTGTATTGACTAAACTACCTCACTTTATGTAATAGATTGGCCATAGTGAATCCCAGAATCTTGGCAATCTCACATCATATGTCTACTTTAAGGACACTATTATGGGGGAACTATATTAGAGTTAGAAATTCTAGTTCACAGAATGTGTTCTTTAATTTAGGCAATTTGTGCCAATGTTGTAGACACTTATTGAAGCATTCATTCTCAATTAGCTGTTTTCTATAGTTGATGGAATAGAGCCATTGATTTGGAGAGGCGCTTCTCCTTAACTTAGGTACCAATGTATGTATATGGAATTTCCTACTACGTCTGTTAAATATTTTATATATATATATATATATATATACACAGACACACACACACACATATATATTCTTCTCTGAATACGTACAAACCTAGATAGTATCTTTAGAAGGAATAATTCACAAAACGCTCAGAGTTAGAGATCATTGAGGAACTCCATTTTACTTGGATCTCACTTCACAAAGCTTAAGTTCTACTTAATCCACACTTTTCTTCTATTAATGTCAGAATATCTTCATGTCTAGAGATGTAGTCCTGATTACTTGAAGACTTAAATTTCAAGTTTGAAGCATTCAGACTAAAATTTTAAAACACAGCTGTCATGCGCCTTTTTAGTATTTAAAGAACCAGATTATGGAAAAAAATAAATTAAAAGTTCTAAATGAGGAAACATATCTTCCACAAAGCTGCACAGAGTATTTGAATTCTTCCCCAGAATTAGTGATATATTATTGTAAATATCAAGCATCTTCATAGCTAGTGTATAGATAAAATTATTCTTTAACACTCTATTTAGATGAGGCAAGTTTAGTGTGTAAGATTTTGTAGCTAGTTCAAAATAGGGAACTTTGGTGTACATTTTCATAAGAATGTTTGATAAAATGTAATAGAAAAAAATACTTTTCCATTATATAATAATTCTTTTGAATTAAGAGAATTTATATCCTCATATCTGTAAAAATAAATTTTCTATTAAATTATGTAAGTTTAAAGAATGCATCAGTTTTATTTATTATACATGTTCTATGTATTTCTATTCTATACAGTAGTTTTCTGCAGAAATTTCTGTTATGTCATGAACAGGAAATATTTTTTTTATAAGATTTGACCAAAAATATTCAAATTGAGCATTTCTCATTTTTAGCCTATTACACAAAAGAGAGTAACATACAGCTATTTAAAATAGAAAAACATGCTCAAAACATTCACTTAGGTAGAAGTCAGGACAGAAGGATATACTGCTAGCACTGTCATCTCCAGATAATAATGGAAATAACAGTTTTCATGAGCACTTGTTGTGAGCAGATGAGTGTAAGAAAAATGGTTGTCAGTTCTCACTATACAAATAAAACAACACTGTCAGCAAATTATCTGCAACTACAACATCAGCTGTATTAATCTCATGCCATAAACCCCAAAATTTTTAGTGATCTTCTTTTTTAATGTTAGTATTTCAATAAGAAATCCACTTCAAGCTCACTTCTATTAACCTGTGTAAATACAGAATATATTAGGATCCACAAATTACATAGCCATCACCTCACATGCATGTAGATGCCTACATGCAACTAACTCCATATGAAGAGATGAATATGTCACAACTGTAATGCCTAATCATAATAATGCATGATAGTTATTGTATAAGTACCTTAAAAATAATAATTTATACAATTTATATAAATTTTGAATCTTTATATATTTTGTGCATGTAAATATATACACTGCCTATAGTTAAACAAACTATATAGTATATTTTATAGACAAATATGTATTATATAAATTAAATTATATAAACATCTTTTTAAAATTCCATTATAAGTTTTAGCAATTTCAAACTTACATGCTGCCCTCGCATCTCATAGTAAGTAAGTCCATGTGGCGTGGCAGCTGGGCCTCTCTGACAGCAGTTTTAGCATATGAACTTTAGCTAACTCTATCACATAAGGGAGTAACCTGGTTATAAGAATAGAGGAGTACTTGACCTTAAACAATCTGTCAATCACTGTGAAGTTGCAGACTCCCAAGAACCCCCTAGATGAGCAGATTGTAAGTACGAGTGACAGTGACAGGTTCTGGGTGATGCAGAAGAAGCCCATCAGGAACTGGATATTGTCTGCTGCATCCTTGCCCCAACGGTGCCCAGTGTGACTCCAGGGGAGCTGCCAGGGATGGAACAGCAAGATCTAGGAGATTCCAGAAACACTCAAGGTACACCCTAGGGACCTCCGGCCCAGTCCAAGGACTATGCATCCCACAGTTGGAACTACCTCACTGAACCCCTCAATTTTTCTTGTGAATCTTGCTGTCTCCCTTGTGGGACAGGGTAACTGTGTAATTCTTAAAAATAGTATGTATCTGTGGTTAAAGTGTTCTGGTGTCAAGGTCCATTTAGTCTTCACACTGTCAAACTAATCTTAAACCACAATAGTCCTATACCCCTTGAGGCAATAATGTCCTTTATTTTGTATGGCCTCCCGGAGAATCTGTTTAGTTGAGTCAACTTGACAGGTTTCACATCAAGGTCAATGATCTAATCCTTCTTCTTTAATCATCTGAGGGAGTAGCTAATTCAAGGTGCTGGGTTTGCACAGATTGCATTAGTGGGGTTTCTAGGCTATCACTACTCCCTTCATCCTCCCTGGTCTTTGTGTTTATTCTGATTAGCCTTAATCAGATAACTTAACAAAAACCACATCCCTTATAGGAAAAAGGATACAAGAAATCTTCTTTGACTTTAAAAGCTCTAAGTTTATTCTTAGTTACTACAGTACAGGAGCTGCTATACAGGATTCTGTAAGAATCACAGAAATTTTCTTTATCAGCATTTAAAAATAGTTCTTCGTAAACATTCAACTCTATCTTTCACAAAAAAAAACAAAACCCATGCCTTATGTGCTCATATCAGTGGACAGCTCCTCTCCCCTCCCACATGTGTTAAATATATTACTCTCTGCTTTCTTTGCAGAAGGATCCAAGTTGTAATGAACTGAACCCAAACCCACAGTAAGTGAGTTTTTTTTCATTTAATGAGTAGTCCTACACTTCAGCCAGGAATTTCCTCGTATAGAGAGAGGTAAAGTAGCTTCCAACATCTTCCTTCTTTCTTGGAATCACACAGACTTTTTCTTGTGATTCATTTGGATTACTTGTACATGATTTCTGCTACAAGTCTTCCTTGACAAGTTTTGTCATCACAGATCATGCTAATATTGGTTCACTGTGCTAACTTCCAGTATGAAATGCATTATATGAAGAGCAAGTGCTTGTTGTCTGCTGTGAATTCCAACTTGTGATTGAAGGCATGGCAACCACAGATCATTTTACATAGAGGCATCTCCACAGTGTCTCAGGGTGAGGTATTACTGTAAAAGGAAGTAAATTCTGGTGTCACTTCATTGTAACTTTGTTCCCTACAGAGAATGTTAGGTTTTGTGATGAAAAGCTGATACAGTTAAACACAGAGATCCAGCCAGGATCAGATAAACAATGACAGACCATGAACCCAAGGAACTGAATCAGCTGCTCCTAAAACCATCAAAGGACAATGATTAGACCATTATCCCTGATGTGAAGCTACCCAAGGGGCAAGAAAATCCAGTTTCTCTTTGAAATACCATGCAAACTAAAAAAAAAGGATTACTGCCTAAAGGGCTATAGGATTTATTATGAAACACAGCGAGGAAATGAATTTTGGTAGTGTACAAAATTTAAAAAGGAACGTCTCAGGTGATGATCAAAGGCAAGGAAAAGGACTGATTAAGGTGGAACAGGGGAGAACAATCATGGAAAAACAGAAGGAAAATGGTTAAAAGGACTGGACTGAGTGTAAGCAGAGTCTGATCAGTACACCTATTTGGCAGAGCCCTATGTCTGATTGACACAGTCTGTCCTCTCTTCCCATTGAATATTTTGAACTTTTTTTCTGTATGGCTGAGCTCCCTCCTCTGAGTGTGTATGAATAACAGCAAGAAAACTTCAAGTTGGACTATTCAGGGAGTAGGACACGAACCACAATTACCAACACTTGGAGAAAGAAAGACCCTCTGACAAAGGATCCAGCTGCCCTTGGGGAAACCAGGGACTTGGGAAACTGGAGGAGACCACAATCTGGAGACCAGCTACAAGATAGATAGACACAAACTTGTATGTGTTAGAACTAGCAAACTAGACATGGTGACAGACAGTGACTGCAAATGGGGCCTGTGTTCTGGGCATAGATATTGGACAGACTTAAAGTTTGTCCTAGTACCTGAGACATCTATGAATGTGTGTGTACTTGTGAATCAAGAAAATGAGGCCTAAATTAAGCTCATAATTGTCTCCCATTTTTCATGTTTATGTGAGTGCTCTCTGTATTTACCTGGGTGCTGACAAAGATGTTGTTCTCTATGTTATTTGTGGAACTTGCCATGACTGCTGTGCATGCATGCATGTATATGTGTGTCTATTAGGAGTACATCCTTAGCCTCACCATCAATTGCACCTAGGAGTACAGAAACATATGCATCCATTGTTCTATGACGGAGTAACCTTCTGTGTCTTAAAGCCCACCCAATTTGACTCTATTTTTCTACTGTAGTGGGCTGTGAAGGAGAAATCCTCCGAGTTCTGATGTTCTCTAGACTGAGCTACCCTTAATAAGATGTGGTTTTTGTCTGCTGTGAATTCCAACTTATGATTCAAGGGACCACAGATGCAGAGACCATTTTACATGGAGGAGTCTCCACAGTGTCTCAAGGTGAAGTGATCACATAACATGAAGCAAAAGCTGGTGTCACTCCACTATAGACTTGGCTTCCTACCCTGTCCTGTTGTGTTACCATCTGCCCAGTACAGTTAAAGGTTACAGATGCCAAACATAATTCTAGCCAAAATTGAAAGGGCTCTTTTTTTAGCCTAGATAAAGATTCTTCTAGTTTTGCTTTTTTTTTGGTGAAAGATTCCTATTCAATAAAAGAGAAACTGTTACAATAAAAGTTTGAGGCAAGTGTGCAAATATATTGTGAAAAAATAGTAGGATTGTTGAAATGTTCTTTCTTTTTGTTTCTGAATGTTTTTTTCATAAACCACTTGTTATATGTAATGTAGACCAATTATTTTAAAACTTGTGTAAAAAGTAAAGAATAGTTTTGTGATTAAATATTGAAACAACTTGATTGATATAAACAACTTATTTTCCATCAGAATGTATTTTATGAATAATGTATTTTTAACAAAAAATTGTAAATTGAAATGAGGACTATTTTTACACACACACACACAAAAAAGCAAACAGCAAAACCACAACCCAAAACAAAACAAAATGTTCCTAACACAGGAAAACTGTTTCTTCTTCAGTAAAACTTTTAGTCTAGCCTGGTAACACCACTCTGCTGCATATCCTTCTCATTTAGATAACTTCAGTGGTATGTAGCAAAGTATAAATTTATTTTTACAGTGCATATGCTTATGTGAATACTTTAATTTTGCTACTTTTTATTCATTTTTAGACAGCTTAGAATTTATCCTGATCAGTGACTTTCAGTGAATGAGATACTGTATTACTTCACCTTTTCTAGAAACTAGAATTTGTAGATTTTTTTTTCTTAAAAGCCTGTTGCAGATTAAATATTTCACATGGTTATGCTTTAGCAACAATTTAAAATTTATTAATAGTGTGAGGTAAATAAAAGGTTACATTTAGCAGCACTTAATCATTAACCTGTTCGAAGATTAAGAAAGGAATTCAATTAAATATGTTGTGATTGAAACAGCAACTTAATTACAGATTTGAGAATTACAAGATTCACACTAACTTACTACAGGGTATCCTAAATCAATATATGTATGAACACAAAACATACACAAACACAGACAAAGATATTTGTATCCAATGAAATATCTGTGTAGAGGAGACCAGCCTATAGTTAAAAGTTCCCTCTTCCTTCTTGAGTTTTAAGTAAATAGTCACAGTGCATTGGCATTCCTCAATGGTGGGCGATAATTGAGCCTCAAGTTGTTGAACTTCACCCTGACCTTTCATCGACTTTGCTGGCAGATGGTCCTTAAAACTCTTCAGTCTAAGGAGGCTATATCTGAGAGGTGTCTCAACTCAGGGGAGGTGCTGGTCACAGCCCTGTGCAATCCGGGAGTGCTGAATGGGTCTCACTTAGGGTCACTATCTACAGGGTCTGAGATAATTTATTTTTGTCACGTACTTCTCCGTTTCAGGCCAATTCGGATGGTGAAATATTCTAGTGCTTTCTACTAGTTGTTTCTGGTATCACACACCCGCATTTTGACTTGGGCTACAATACAATCTCCCCAGAACCTTCTCTTCTCCAGGCTGAACAACCCTAGCTCTCTCAGCCTGCCTTCATAGGAGAAGTGCTCCAGTCCTCTGATCATCTTCGCGACCTTCCTCTGGGCCCACGTCCTTCTTATGTTGGAGACTCCAGAGCTGGATGCAATACCACAAGTGGGTTCTTATGAGAGTGAAATAGAGGGGCAGAATCACCTCCCTCAACCTGTTGGCTGTACTCCTTTTTATGCAGCCCAAGATATGATTTGTTTTCTGGGCTTCAAGTGCACATTGTCAGCTCTTATCCAATTTTTTCCTCCGTAGGGCTGCTCTCAATCCATTCATCCCACAGTCTGTACTGATATTGGAGATTGCCCCAATCCAGGTGCAGGACCTTGCATTTGACATTGTTGAACGTTCGCATGGACCCACTCCTCAAGCCTGCCAAGGTCACTCTGAATGGTATCCTTTCTGTCTAGCGAATCAGCCACACCAGCTTGGTGCCATGTGCAGACTTGCCAAGGGTGCACTCAATCCCCCTGTCTATGTCATTGATGAAGATATTTAATAGTATTGGTCCCAGTATAGACCTTTGAGGGACATCACTCATTTCAGTTTTCCATGCAGACATTGAACCATTGACTGTAACTCTTTGGACATGGCCATACATCCAATTCCTTATACATCTATCAGTCCATCCATGAAACCCATATCTCTCCAATTCAGAGAGAAGGATGTTGTGGGGGACTGTATCTAGTACCTTACAGAAGTCTAGGTAGATTGCATTTGCAGCTCTTCCCTTCTCCACTGATGCAGTCACTCCATCATAGAAAGCCACTAAGTTGAGTAGGCATGACTTGCTCTCAGTAAAGCCATGTTGGCTGTCTCTATTCACCTCCCTGTCTTCCATCTGCCTTGACATGTCTTCTGGGAGGCATGGATGTGAGGTTGCCTAGTTGGTAGTTCCCACAATCCTCTTTTTTACTCTTTTTTAAAAACTTGTGATAGTTCAGTTGATAGCCAGATCAAGTTTTTAATCAATGTCTCCAACAGTGAAAAACTAAATAGATAACATCTCTAAATATCTAGATCAATCACATTGAAGAAATCACTTCTCTCTCTACTTTGATTTCTTTTATGCAACACATTCACAGGACTGTAATTCATGTTGATAAATTGATTACTAATATGTCTAATGGTGAAAAATAAGAGAGAATACAGAGGCATAAAATAGTATTTCTTAAATTTGTTATCTAATTTTGACAGAGAAAACAATTCCATGAAGTGATAAAAACCCAACCAAGATCAATGTATTAATTACATTGTATTTAAGTGGATTACATTTTATTGAAGTGGAGAGTGGGACATTATATTAATCCCTCTTGTCTCTTTTTAGGTAACATTTAACATATCTTATTATTGAAAATGGAAAAAAAAAAAGTTTGTTGCAAGAACAATGGCTTAGAATGTTTTATAAGTAAAAATATTAATTCTTATTGCCCATCTGAAACTCCTTTTTTTTGTGTGTGGGGGGGTGTTCTTTTGAAATGTTAAAAACTATGGGCATCAACAGATATACAGAACTCCTAAGAGAGGCACTGATGAAAAACATTACTAAGATAAATTTTTCAGTAAATCATCATGCAACACAGAGATTAACTGTGTGTAATTAATCAAGCATAAATATTATTTCAGAGGATTGGATGTTACAAGCATGTGAAAAACATGTCATATTTGTTCTCATCAGAACTCTAGTAGTTGATGGTGTGACCAATAATTGTCCTCTTTTATAATGTGATGAGATAATAATAGCAAATGCCATTTTATTTCTTCTTTTTTTTTTTTCTCCATTCTTTTCTTAAGCTCATTGAAGTTGACAGATTGCTTGTAAGTTTTTAAGTCTTTACCTCATGCCCGTTCAACTGAACAACAACTATTAGTGGAGATGTACTATCAGCAGAGGCAGATGTGAAAACGCTAGATCTTATCAATTGGTCAGATACCTCATATACAAAGAATTTCTAGGTTCTGAACCACATTCTATGTTCAACTACAGTAAAAGAAGATGAGACCAATTTCACTAGTGTTAGACACCTAAAAGCCACTCAGCTAGCCAGAACTAATTGCTCATTCTGCTTTTACAGCAGTAGGGCAGAAACAGTCAGCTCTGAAAGTCAACTTGTTCACTTACTGTAATCAGTTGAATCACTACTGTAAGTATCTGTATCAATTTCTCTGTCAAGATAGTAAGCCTAGCTGATCAGTTTAGAATAGCCACTTAACTCTTAGATAGTTATGGTTAGGTAAAAATCAATTCTACCATTAATAAATGTCAGACTTTGGTGTATCATCATGAAAGGTTAAATCTGAGCAAATAATTAGTAGCAAAATTTCCATATGCAAAAAAAAAAAGATTTGGAGGTCATTAATTTTGTTTCATATTCTTAGTTGCTAAGGACTAAATTCTTGACACATTGAAGTTAATGAAAAAGACCCAGATTGTTTCCTGGAACTAGGTCTATAATTCCCAGTTATATTGAGTGATCACTTAATTTTCTGTATAGTTTCCAGATTACTTATCCTACATATTGACTTTAATTTAATAAAGGTGTCCTATTATATTTCCGATTTGGTGAGTTCCAATATCATACTGCGTGATTATCTACTGAGGCAAATTGCACCCAGTTCCAGGTTTCTTTACAATAACTCATGTTTTTAAACTACACTACTGCTGTTACCTGTAACCTAGTTTCCTTCCTTTAGAAACGAAAAGACCAGATAGTGGGTTTCTTTTACCACTATCTGAAATCAGGAGACAGTTGTCATATGTGTCCAAATCCGGGAAATACTACTGAGTTCCATGGTAAAATATGTGCCTTGATACCATCATCTGGGATGATAAAATTATCATCTATGTGATTTTTTCTTTTCATTGTAGGAATTTGCACAACATAATGTAGCTCAAAATCAGGCTCCATTTCAACAAGTTCAATGTGTGAAATGAATATTTCACACAGATCTGCTCCTGAGCTCTAGTCTAAGAGACTGGAAAGCAGTGTTATTCACATTGCGAAGCTGCAAAATCAAGTTTTTATTTGTATGAAAGTTGGTTCTGTAGAGAAATATGCTCATATAATGGACCCTTCTTTTCAAAAATGCCTGTTGTTGTAATATTTTAGCACTTCTAGATTTCATTTCTTTTTTTTTTTTTTATACCACCTACAGTGAATGCAGAGACATATTTTAAAAAAATCAGATCATTATGGAAAGGGCATTAAGAGTCAGCAAGAAAAGCTGGATCACTGAGTAAATCACAAAATCCTTGAGAATTTTTTTGTTGTTGTTGTTGTTGAAGATGATGGCATTTATATTTTAACACAACTTTTGCTATCACCTTCTTGACTGATGACAATTGAAAAGAGGCCAACCTTTTCCCCGAAAGAATTGTGTATGGAAAACTGTATATGGTAAAGTACAATTATGTCTGAGTCATAAAATTAAATGAATCATCTTAGGACTCTTCTGGTGCAACTACAGCTCAATAGTCAACACTTCCTTAAAGGACAAGAGTGTTTTTTGATAAGGGGAAACGCATCGGCCATGATAAAAAAAAAAGTGTATGTTTACTTGACTAAAAAGAACAACAAAAAAAGCAAAGTAATTTTTTTACATTTCTCAGAGCCTTTCATCTTTGTAACCAACTTATGCTTCCAATAAACTAAAGTAAGACATCTGCAATTTCATAATATGCATTTAGATATTTCTCAGGAACACAAATTAAAAGTGGTCCCATTTTAAAAGGGTTTTATTAATTGATGTCACCTTTTCCTTGGAAGCCTATTGGAAGCAGCTGGTTGGAACTGCCATGTTCGCATGACTGCCAGTTGCTCTGGGAGTGCAATCAGCTGGCCAGGGACAATGGCATGACAGACCCCAGGCGTGAGGGAGGAAAGTTTTTTATGTCAAGGTGAAGGGGAGAAGTGCACCTCCAGAGCCTCAGTGGGAGCCCCAGGAAGAGGTGGCCACACCTCAGGGAAGGAAGACAGTGAGAGGCTACACTGAGAAGAAAAGTGGATGGAGACTTCCTAGATGGGTTATACTGGAAACTTGTGGCTTTTGGAAACAGAGGAAAGGTTCCTTCTTTGTCTCCAGTACTGGAGTTACCAAAGGGATATAGTGTCCTGGCAATAGGTTAGGCAAGACTAGTCAGAGTCATCATCATACCCACCTAAGCCTCAATCAAATATGGCACACTAAGAAGGAGAGACAGATGACGACTCCAACTCCCACTTTCAGGCGATAGTCTTACCCATTTGCTGACCTGACTTGGTGTCTTGGGAAGTTTGTTGTTTGCTGGAAACTTTGATTTGAGGTATTGTGGAGAGATTACCACAATTTGTACAACTTTATAGTATTTCTCATCCACATAGACACCAATGAGACCTTGTGCATGTTGCAAGTGACAACAGAGCTCTATCTTTGAGAGTGAAGGACTTCAGAACCCAGATATTGTTCTCCTCAATCCTTCTAGTGAACAGAAAAGGTTCAGGTAGGAGTGAATGGATCAGCAGGTCAGCTCCTGGCTGTGTGGCTGGAATTGTAGGTAGGGCAATTAGACCTTTACAATTGCTCAAACTTCTTTAGGAAACTACAGAGACAGGGTCCATCTGATGAAGAGGAGCAAGAAAATCTTTAAAAATAGGCTTGCTAATCTATTAAGGAGTGCACTAATCTGTGTACAACAAAGAAGGGTTGCAATAATCTGCAGAGAACTATGCTAGGGGGCAGGGCTGTGAAGAAGCATTCAGGAGACAAAATCATAGAATCATAGAATCATACAATGGTTAGGGTTGGAAGGGACCTTCAAAGGTCATCTAGTCCAACCCCCCTGCAAGGAGCAGGGACATCCCCCACTAGATCAGGTCGCTCAGAGCCCCATCCAGCCTGGCCTTGAATGTTTCCAGGGATGGGGCATCCACCACCTCTCTGGGCAACCTGTTCCAGTGATCTACAACTCTCATGGTGAAAAATTTTTTCCTAATGTCCAATCTAAATCTACCCCCCTCTATTTTAAAACCATTACCCCTTGTCCTATCACAACAGGCCCTACTGAACAGTCTCTACCCATCTTTCTTGTAGGCCCCCTTGAGGTACTGGAAGACCGCTCTCAGGTCTCCCTGGAGCCTCCTCTTCTCCAGGCTGAACAGCCCCAACTCTCTCAGCCTGTCCTCATAGGAGAGGTGCTCCAGCCCTCTTATCATCTTTGTGGCCCTCCTCTGGACCTTCTCCAGCTGGTCCATGTCCTTCTTATGTTGGGGGCTCCAGAACTGGACACAGTACTCCAGGTGGGGTCTCACCAGG